>JBBPBP010000612.1:0-21088 GCA_037974735.1 Cicer chorassanicum
TCGTCCAATTTGGGTTTTTAACCAATCTTGTGCATCCAATAAGTGATTTTGTGTCATTGGTTGAACATTTAGGTCATTTTCGTCCTACCAAGGCTTATTCTCGTCCAATTAGGGTTTTTAACCAATCTTGTGCATCCAATAAGTACATTTGTGTCATTGGTTAAACATTTAAGTCATTTTCGTCCTACCAAGGCTTATTCTCGTCCAATTAGAGTTTTTAACCAATCTTGTGCATCCAATAGGTGATTTTGTGCCATTTGTTGAACATTTCGGTCATTTTCGTCCTCCTAAGGCTTATTCTCGTCCAATAAGGGTTTTTAGTCAATCTTGTGCTTCCAATAAGTACATTTCTGTCATTGATTGAACATTTAGGTCATTTTTGCCTCCCAAGGCTTATTCTCGTCCAATTTGGGTTTTTAACCAATCTTGTGCATCCAATAAGTGATTTTGTGTCATTGGTTGAACATTTAGGTCATTTTCGTCCTCCCAAGGCTTATTCTCGTCCAATTAGGGTTTTTAACCAATCTTGAGCATACAATAAGTGATTTTGTGTCATTGGTTGAAAATTTAGGTCATTTTCGTCCTCCCAAGGCTTATTCTCGTCCAATTAGGGTTTTTAACCAATCTTGAGCTTCCAATAAGTGATTTTGTGTCATTGGTTGAACATTTAGGTCATTTTCGTCCTACCAAGGCTTATTCTCGTCCAATTAGGGTTTTTAACCAATCTTGAGCATCCAATAAGTGATTTTGTGTCATTGGTTGAACATTTAGGTCATTTTCGTCCTCCCTAGGCTTATTCTCGTCCAATTAGGGTTTTGAACCAATCTTATGCATCCAATAAGTGATTTAGTGTCATTGTTTGAAAATTTAGGTTATTTTCGTCCTCCCAAGGCTTATTCTCGTCCAATTAGGGTTTTTAACCAATCTTATGCATCCAATAAGTACATTTGTGTCATTGGTTGAACATTTAGGTCATTTTCGTCCTCCCAAGGCTTATTCTCGTCCAATTAGGGTTTTTAACCAATCTTTTGCATCCAATAAGTACATTTGTGTCATTGGTTGAACATTTAGGTCATTTTCGTCCTCCCAAGGCTTATTCTCGTTCAATTAGGGTTTTTAACCAATCTTGTGCATCCAATAAGTGATTTTGTGTCATTGGTTCAAAATTTAGGTCATTTTCGTCCTCCCAAGGCTTATTCTTAACCAATTAGGGTTTTTAACCAATCTTGTGCATCCAATAAGTGATTTTGTGTCATTGGTTGAACATTTAGGTCATTTTCGTCCTCCCCAGGCTTATTCTCGTCCAATTAGGGTTTTTAACCAATCTTTTGCATCCAATAAGTACATTTGTGTCATTGGTTGAACATTTAGGTCATTTTCGTCCTCCCAAGGCTTATTCTCGTTCAATTAGGGTTTTTAACCAATCTTGTGCATCCAATAAGTGATTTTGTGTCATTGGTTGAACATTTAGGTCATTTTTGCCTCCCAAGGCTTATTCTCGTCCAATTTGGGTTTTTAACCAATCTTGTGCATCCAATAAGTGATTTTGTGTCATTGGTTGAACATTTAGGTCATTTTCGTCCTCCCAAGGCTTATTCTCGTCCAATTAGGGTTTTTAACGAATCTTGTGCATCCAATAAGTGATTTTGTGTCGTTGGATGAACAATTAGGTCATTTTCGTCCTCCCAAGGCTTATTCTCGTCCAATTAGGGTTTTTAACTAATCTTGTGCATCCAATAAGTACATTTGTGTCATTGGTTGAACATTTAGGTCATTTTCGTCCTCCCAAGGCTTATTCTCGTCCAATTAGGGTTTTTAACCAATCTTTTGCATCCAATAAGTACATTTGTGTCATTGGTTGAACATTTAGGTCATTTTCGTCCTCCCAAGGCTTATTCTCGTTCAATTAGGGTTTTTAACCAATCTTGTGCATCCAATAAGTGATTTTGTGTCATTGGTTGAACATTTAGGTCATTTTCGTCATCCCAAGGCTTATTCTCATCCAATTAGGGTTTTTAACCAATCTTGTGCATCCAATAAGTACATTTGTGTCATTGGTTGAACATTTAGGTAATTTTCGTCCTCCCAAGGCTTATTCTCGTCCAATTAGGGTTTTTAACCAATCTTGTGCATCCAATAAGTGCTTTTGTGTCATTGGTTGAACATTTAGGTCATTTTCGTCCTCCCAAGGCTTATTCTCGTCCAATTAGGGTTTTTAACCAATCTTTTGCATCCAATAAGTACATTTGTGTCATTGGTTGAACATTTAGGTCATTTTCGTCCTCCCAAGGCTTATTCTCGTCCAATTAGGGTTTTTAACCAATCTTGTGCATCCAATAAGTGATTTTGTGTCATTGGTTGAACATTTAGGTCATTTTCGTCCTCCTAAGGCTTATTCTAGTCCAATTAGGGTTTTTAACCAATCTTGTGCATCCAATAAGTGATTTTGTGTCATTGGTTGAAACATTTATGTCATTTTCGTCCTCCCAAGGCTTATTCTCGTCCAATTAGGGTTTTTAACCAATCTTTTGCATCCAATAAGTACATTTGTGTCATTGGTTGAACATTTAGGTCATTTTCGTCCTCCCAAGGCTTATTCTCGTCCAATTAGGGTTTTTAACCAATCTTGTGCATCCAATAAGTGATTTTGTTTCATTGGTTGAACATTTAGGTCATTTTCGTCCTCCCAAGGCTTATTCTCGTCCAATTAGGGTTTTTAACCAATCTTGTGCATCCAATAAGTGCATTTGTGTCATTGGTTGAACATTTAGGTCATTTTCGTCCTCCCAAGGCTTATTCTCGTCCAATTAGGGTTTTTAACCAATCTTGTGCATCCAATAAGTACATTTGTGTCATTGGTTGAACATTTAAGTCATTTTCGTCCTCCCAAGGCTTATTCTCGTCCAATTAGGGTTTTTAACCAATCTTTTGCATCCAATAAGTACATTTGTGTCATTGGTTGAACATTTAGGTCATTTTCGTCCTCCCAAGGCTTATTCTCGTCCAATTAGGGTTTTTTACCAATCTTTTGCATCCAATAAGTACATTTGTGTCATTGGTTGAACATTTAGGTCATTTTCGACCTCCCAAGGCTTATTCTCGTTCAATTAGGGTTTTTAACCAATCTTGTGCATCCAATAAGTGATTTTGTGTCATTGGTTGAACATTTAGGTCATTTTCGTCCTCCCAAGGCTGATTCTCGTCCACTTAGGGTTTTTAACCAATCTTGAGCATCCAATAAGTGATTTTGTGTCATTGGTTGAAAATTTAGGTCATTTTCGTCCTCCCAAGGCTTATTCTAGTCAAATTAGGGTTTTTAACCAATCTTGAGCATCCAATAAGTGATTTTGTGTCATTGGTTGAACATTTAGGTCATTTGCGTCCTACCAAGGCTTATTCTCGTCCATTTAGGGGTTTTAACCAATCTTGAGCATCCAATAAGTGATTTTGTGTCATTGGTTGAACATTTAGGTTATTTTCGTCCTCCCAAGGCTTATTCTCGTCCAATTAGGGTTTTTAACCAATCTTGTGCATCCAATAAGTACATTTGCATCATTGGTTGAACATTTAGGTCATTTTCGTCCTCCCAAGGCTTATTCTCGTCCAATTAGGGTTTTTAACCAATCTTTTGCATCCAATAAGTACATTTGTGTCATTGGTTGAACATTTAGGTCATTTTCGTCCTCCCAAGGCTTATTCTCGTTCAATTAGGGTTTTTAACCAATCTTGTGCATCCAATAAGTGATTTTGTGTCATTGGTTGAACATTAAGGTCATTTTCGTCCTCCCTAGGCTTATTCTCGTCCAATTAGGGTTTTGAACCAATCTTATGCATCCAATAAGTGATTTAGTGTCATTGTTTGAACATTTAGGTTATTTTCGTCCTCCCAAGGCTTATTCTCGTCCAATTAGGGTTTTTAACCAATCTTTTGCATCCAATAAGTACATTTGTGTCATTGGTTGAACATTTAGGTCATTTTCGTCCTCCCAAGGCTTATTCTCGTTCAATTAGGGTTTTTAACCAATCTTGTGCATCCAATAAGTGATTTTGTGTCATTGGTTGAACATTTAGGTCATTTTCGTCCTCCCAAGGCTTATTCTTAACCAATTAGGGTTTTTAACCAATCTTGTGCATCCAATAAGTGATTTTGTGTCATTGGCTGAACATTTAGGTCATTTTCGTCCTCCCCAGGCTTATTCTCGTCCAATTAGGGTTTTTAACCAATCTTGTGCATCCAATAAGTACATTTGTGTCATTGGTTGAACATTTAGGTCATTTTCGTCCTCCCAAGGCTTATTCTCGTTCAATTAGGGTTTTTAACCAATCTTGTGCATCCAATAAGTGATTTTGTGTCATTGGTTGAACATTTAGGTCAATTTTGTCCTCCCAAGGCTTATTCTCGTCCAATAAGTGTTTTTCACCAATCTTGTGCATCCAATAAGTGATTTTGTCATTGCTTGAACATTTAGGTCAGTTTCGTCCTCCCAAGGACTTATTCTCGTCCAATTAGGGTTTTTAACCAATGTTGTGCATCCAATAAGTGATTTTGAGTCATTGGTTGAACATTTAGGTCATTTTCGTCCTCCCTAGGCTTATTCTCGTCCAATTAGGGTTTTGAACCAATCTTGTGCATCCAATAAGTGATTTTGTGTCATTGTTTGAACATTTAGGTCATTTTCGTCGTCCAAGGGCTTATTCTCGTCTAATTAGGGTTTTTAACCAATCTTGTGCATCTAATAAGTACATTGGTGTCATTGGTTGAACATTTAGGTCATTTTCGTCCTACCAAGGCTTATTCTCGTCCAATTAGGGTTTTTAACCAATCTTGAGCATCCAATAAGTGATTTTGTGTCATTGGTTGAACATTTAGGTCATTTTCGTCCTCCCTAGGCTTATTCTCGTCCAATTAGGGTTTTGAACCAATCTTATGCATCCAATAAGTGATTTAGTGTCATTGTTTGAACATTTAGGTTATTTTCGTCATCCCAAGGCTTATTCTCGTCCAAATGGGGTTTTTAACCAATCATGTGCATCCAATAAGTACATTTGTGTCATTGGTTGAACATTTAGGTCATTTTCGTCCTCCCAAGGCTTATTCTCGTCCAATTAGGGTTTTTAACCAATCTTTTGCATCCAATAAGTACATTTGTGTCATTGGTTGAACATTTAGGTCATTTTCGTCCTCCCAAGGCTTATTCTCGTTCAATTAGGGTTTTTAACCAATCTTGTGCATCCAATAAGTGATTTTGTGTCATTGGTTGAACATTTAGGTCATTTTCGTCCTCCCCAGGCTTATTCTCGTCCAATTAGGGTTTTTAACCAATCTTGTGAATCCAATAAGTGATTTTGTGTCATTGGTTGAACATTTAGGTCATTTTCGTCCTCCCAAGGCTTATTCTCGTCCAATTAGGGTTTTTAACCAATCTTGTGCATCCAATAAGTATATTTGTGTCATTGGTTGAACATTTAGGTCATTTTCGTCCTCCCAAGGCTTATTCTCGTCCAATACGGTTTTTAACCAATCTTGTGCATCCAATAAGTACATTTGTGTCATTGGTTGAACATTTAGGTCATTTTCGTCCTCCCAAGGCTTATTCTCGTCCAATTAGGGTTTTTAACCAATCTTGTGCATCCAATAAGTACATTTGTGTCATTGGTTTAACATTTAGGTCATTTTCGTCCTCCCAAGGCTTTTTCTCGTCCAATTAGGGTTTTTAACCAATCTTGTGCATCCAATAAGTACATTTGTGTCATTGGTTGAACATTTAGGTCATTTTCGTCCTCCCAAGGCTTATTCTCGTCCAATTAGGGTTTTTAACCAATCTTGTGCATCCAATAAGTGCATTTGTGTCATTGGTTGAACATTTAGGTCATTTTCGTCCTCCCAAGGCTTATTCTCGTCCAATTAGGGTTTTTAACCAATATTGTGCATCCAATAAGTGATTTTGTGTCATTGGTTGAACATTTAGGTCATTTTCGTCCTCCCTAGGCATTTTCTCGTCCAATTAGGGTTTTTAACCAATCTTGTGCATCCAATAAGTATATTTGTGTCATTGGTTGAACATTTAGGTCATTTTCGTCCTCCCTAGGCTTATTCTCGTCCAATTAGGGTTTTTAACCAATCTTGTGCATCCAATAAGTACATTTGTGTCATTGGTTGAACATTTAGGTCATTTTTCTCCTCCCAAGGCTTATTCTCGTCCAATTAGGGTTTTTAACCAATCTTGTGCATCCAATAAGTGATTTTGTGTCATTGGTTGAACATTTAGGTCATTTTTGTCCTCCCAAGGCTTATTCTCGTCCAATTAGGGTTTTTAACCAATCTTGTGCATCCAATAAGTGATTTTGTGTCATTGGTTAAACATTTAGGTCATTTTGGTCATCCCAAGGCTTATTCTCGTCCAATTAGGGTTTTTAACCAATCTTGTGCATCCAATAAGTGATTTTGTGTCGTTGGTTGAACATTTAGGTCATTTTTCGTCCTCCCAAGGCTTATTCTCGTCCAATTAGGGTTTTTAACCAATCTTGTGCATCCAATAAGTACATTTGTGTCATTGGTTGAACATTTAGGTCATTTTCGTCCTCCCAAGGCTTATTCTCTTCCAATTAGGGTTTTTTACCAATCTTGTGCATCCAATAAGTGATTTTGTGTCATTGGTTGAACATTTAGGTCATTTTCATCCTCCCAAGGCTTATTCTCGTCCAATTAGGGTTTTTAACCAATCTTTTGCATCCAATAAGTGATTTTGTGTCATTGGTTGAACATTTAGGTCATTTTCGTCCTCCCAAGGCTTCTTCTCGTCCAATTAGGGTTTTTAACCAATCTTGTGCATCCAATAAGTGATTTTGTGTCATTGGTTGAACATTTAGGTCATTTTCGTCCTCCCAAGGCTTATTCTCGTCCAATTAGGGTTTTTAACCAATCTTGTGCATCGAATAAGTACATTTGTGTCATTGGTTGAACATTTAGGTTATTTTCGTCCTCCCAAGGCTTATTCTCGTCCAATTAGGGTTTTTAACCAATCTTGTGGATCCAATAAGTGATTTTGTGTCATTGGTTGAACATTTAGGTCATTTTCGTCCTTCTTAGGCTTATTCTCGTCCAATTAGGGTTTTTAACCAATCTTGTGCATCCAATAAGTACATTTGTGTCATTGGTTGAACATTTAGGTCATTTTCGTCCTACAAGGCTTATTCTCGTCCAATTAGGGTTTTTAACCAATCTTGTGCATCCAATAAGTGATTTTGTGTCATTGGTTGAACATTTAGGTCATTTTCGTCCTCCCAAGGCTTATTCTCGTCCAATTAGGGTTTTTAACCAATCTTGTGCATCCAATAAGTACATTTGTGTCATTGGTTGAACATTTATGTCATTTACGTCCTCCCAAGGCTTATTCACGTCCAATTAGGGTTTTTAACCAATCTTGTGAATCCAATAAGTGATTTTGTGTCATTGGTTGAACATTTAGGTCATTTTCGTCCTCCCAAGGCTTATTCTCGTCCAATTAGGGTTTTTAACCAATCTTGTGCATCCAATAAGTAATTTTGTGTCATTGGTTGAACATTTAGGTCATTTTGGTCCTCCCAAGGCTTATTCTCGTCCAATTAGGGTTTTTAACCAATCTTGTGCATCCAATAAGTACATTTGTGTCATTGGTTGAACATTTAGGTCATTTTCATCCTCCCAAGGCTTATTCTCGTCCAATTAGGGTTTTTAACCAATCTTTTGCATCCAATAAGTACATTTGTGTCATTGGTTGAACATTTAGGTCATTTTCGTCCTCCCAAGGCTTATTCTCGTCCAATTAGGGTTTTTAACCAATCTTTTGCATCCAATAAGTACTTTTGTGTCATTGGTTGAACATTTAGGTCATTTTCGTCCTCCCAAGGCTTATTCTCGTTCAATTAGGGTTTTTAACCAATCTTGTGCATCCAATAAGTGATTTTGTGTCATTGGTTGAACATTTAGGTCATTTTCGTCCTCCCAAGGCTTATTCTCGTCTAATTAGGGTTTTTAACCAATCTTGTGCATCCAATAAGTGATTTTGTGTTATTGGTTGAACATTTAGGTCATTTTCGTCCTCCCAAGGCTTATTCTCGTCCAATTAGGGTTTTTAACCAATCTTGTGCATCCAATAAGTACATTTGTGTCATTGATTGAACATTTAGGTCATTTTCGTCCTCCCAAGGCTTATTCTCGTCCAATTAGGGTTTTTAACCAATCTTGTGCATCCAATAAGTACATTTGTGTCATTGGTTGAACATTTAGGTCATTTTCTTCCTCCCAAGGCTTATTCTCGTCCAATTAGGGGTTTTAACCAATCTTGTGCATCCAATAAGTACATTTGTGTCATTGGTTGAACATTTAGGTCATTTTCGTCCTCCCAAGGCTTATTCTCGTCCAATTAGGGTTTTTAACCAATCTTGTGCATCCAATAAGTACATTTGTGTCATTGGTTGAACATTTATGTTATTTTTGTCCTCCCAAGGCTTATTCTCGTCCAATTAGGGTTTTTAACCAATCTTGTGCATCCAATAAGTACATTTGTGTCATTGGTTGAACATTTAGGTCATTTTCGTCCTCCCAAGGCTTATTCTCGTTCAATTAGAGTTTTTAACCAATCTTGTGCATCCAATAAGTACATTTGTGTCATTGGTTGAACATTTAGGTCATTTTTGTCCTCCCAAGGCTTATTCTCGTCCAATTAGGGGTTTTAACCAATCCTGTGCATCCAATAAGTACATTTGTGTCATTGGTTGAACATTTAGGTCATTTTCGTCCTCCCAAGGCTTATTCTCGTCCAATTAGGGTTTTTAACCAATCTTTTGCATCCAATAAGTACATTTGTGTCATTGGTTGAACATTTAGGTCATTTTCGTCCTCCCAAGGCTTATTCTCGTCCAATTAGGGTTTTTAACCAATCTTGTGCATCCAATAAGTACATTTGTGTCATTGGTTGAACATTTAGGTCATTTTCGTCCTCTTAAGGCTTTTTCTAGTCCAATTAGGGTTTTTAACCAATCTTGTGCATCCAATAAGTACATTTGTGTCATTGGTTGAACATTTAGGTCATTTTCGTCCTCCTTAGGCTTATTCTCGTCCAATTAGGGTTTTTAACCAATCTTGTGCATCCAATAAGTGATTTTGTGTCATTGGTTTAACATTTAGGTCATTTTCGTCCTCCCAAGGCTTATTCTCGTCCAATTAGGGTTTTTAACCAATCTTGTGCATCCAATAAGTACATTTGTGTCATTGGTTAAACATTTAGGTCATTTTCGTCCTACCAAGGCTTATTCTCGTCCAATTAGAGTTTTTAACCAATCTTGTGCATCCAATAGGTGATTTTGTGCCATTTGTTGAACATTTAGGTCATTTTCGTCCTCCTAAGGCTTATTCTCGTCCAATAAGGGTTTTTAGTCAATCTTGTGCTTCCAATAAGTACATTTCTGTCATTGGTTGAACATTTAGGTCATTTTTGCCTCCCAAGGCTTATTCTCGTCCAATTTGGGTTTTTAACCAATCTTGTGCATCCAATAAGTGATTTTGTGTCATTGGTTGAACATTTAGGTCATTTTCGTCCTCCCAAGGCTTATTCTCGTCCAATTAGGGTTTTTAACCAATCTTGAGCATACAATAAGTGATTTTGTGTCATTGGTTGAAAATTTAGGTCATTTTCGTCCTCCCAAGGCTTATTCTCGTCCAATTAGGGTTTTTAACCAATCTTGAGCTTCCAATAAGTGATTTTGTGTCATTGGTTGAACATTTAGGTCATTTTCGTCCTACCAAGGCTTATTCTCGTCCAATTAGGGTTTTTAACCAATCTTGAGCATCCAATAAGTGATTTTGTGTCATTGGTTGAACATTTAGGTCATTTTCGTCCTCCCTAGGCTTATTCTCGTCCAATTAGGGTTTTTAACCAATCTTGTGCATGCAATAAGTGATTTTGTGTCATTGGTTGAACATTTAGGTCATTTTCATCCTCCCAAGGCTTATTCCCATCCAATTAGGGTTTTTAACCAATCTTGTGCTTCCAATAAGTGATTTTGTGTCATTGGTTGAACATTTAGGTCATTTTTGTCCTCCCAAGGCTTATTCTCGTCCAATAAGTGTTTTTAACCAATCTTGTGCATCCAATAAGTGATTTTGTCATTGGTTGAACATTTAGGTCATTTTCGTCCTCCCAAGGACTTATTCTCGTCCAATTAGGGTTTTTAACCAATGTTGTGCATCCAATAGGTCATTTTGGGCCATTTGTTGAACATTTAGGTCATTTTCATCCTCCCAAGGCTTATTCTCGTCCAATAAGGGTTTTTAACCAATCTTGTGCATCCAATAAGTACATTTGTGTCATTGGTTGAACATTTAGGTCATTTTCGTCCTCCCAAGGCTTATTCTCGTTCAATTAGGGTTTTTAACCAATCTTGTGCATCCAATAAGTGATTTTCTGTCATTGGTTGAACATTTAGGTCATTTTTGCCTCCCAAGGGTTATTCTCGTCCAATTTGGGTTTTTAACCAATCTTGTGCATCCAATAAGTGATTTTGTGTCATTGGTTGAACATTTAGGTCATTTTCGTCCTCCCAAGGCTTATTCTCGTCCAATTAGGGTTTTTAACCAATCTTGAGCATCCAATAAGTGATTTTGTGTCATTGGTTGAAAATTTAGGTCATTTTTGTCCTCCCAAGGCTTATTCTCGTCCAATTAGGGTTTTTAACCAATCTTGAGCATCCAATAAATGATTTTGTGTCATTGGTTGAACATTTAGGTCATTTTTGTCCTACCAAGGCTTATTCTCGTCCAATTAGGGTTTTTAACCAATCTTGAGCATCCAATAAGTGATTTTGTGTCATTGGTTGAACATTTAGGTCATTTTCGTCCTCCCTAGGCTTATTCTCGTCCAATTAGGGTTTTGAACCAATCTTATGCATCCAATAAGTGATTTAGTGTCATTGTTTGAACATTTAGGTTATTTTCGTCCTCCCAAGGCTTATTCTCGTCCAATTAGGGTTTTTAACCAATCTTATGCATCCAATAAGTACATTTGTGTCATTGGTTGAACATTTAGGTCATTTTCGTCCTCCCAAGGCTTATTCTCGTCCAATTAGGGTTTTTAACCAATCTTTTGCATCCAATAAGTGATTTTGTGTCGTTGGTTGAACATTTAGGTCATTTTCGTCCTCCATAGGCTTATTCTCGTCCAATTAGGGTTTTTAACCAATCTTGTGCATCCAATAAGTACATTTGTGTCATTGGTTGAACATTTAGGTCATTTTCGTCCTCCCAAGGCTTATTCTCGTCCAATTAGGGTTTTTAACCAATCTTGTGCATCCAATAAGTACATTTGTGTCATTGGTTGAACATTTAGGTCATTTTCGTCCTCCCAAGGCTTATTCTCGTCCAATTAGGGTTTTTAACCAATCTTTTGCATCCAATAATTGATTTTGTGTCGTTGGTTGAACATTTAGGTCATTTTCGTCCTCCATAGGCTTATTCTCGTCCAATTAGGGTTTTTAACCAATCTTGTGCATCCAATAAGTACATTTGTGTCATTGGTTGAACATTTAGGTCATTTTCGTCCTCCCAAAGCTTATTCTCGTCCAATTAGGGTTTTTAACCAATCTTGTGCATCCAATAAGTGATTTTCTGTCTTTGGTTGAACATTTAGGTAATTTTCGTCCTCCCAAGGCTTATTCTCGGTTAATTAAGGTTTTTAACCAATCTTGTGCATCCAATAAGTGATTTTGTGTCATTGGTTGAACATTTAGGTCATTTTCGTCCTCCCAAGGCTTATTCTCGTCCAATTAGGGTTTTTAACCAATCTTGTGCATCCAATAAGTACATTTGTGTCATTGGTTGAACATTTAGGTCATTTTCGTCCTCCCAAGGCTTATTCTCGTCCAATTAGGGTTATTAACCGATCTTGTGCATCCAATAAGTGATTTTTTGTTATTGGTTGAACATTTAGGTCATTTTCGTCCTCCCAAGGCTTATTCTCGTCCAATTAGGGTTTTTAACCAATCTTGTGCATCCAATAAGTACATTTGTGTCATTGGTTGAACATTTAGGTCATTTTCGTCCTCCCAAGGCTTATTCTCGTCCAATTAGGGTGTTTAACCAATCTAGTGCATCCAATAAGTACATTTTTGTCATTGGTTGAACATTTAGGTCATTTTCGTTTTCCCAAGTCTTATTCTCCTCCAATTAGGGTTTTTAACCAATCTTGTGCATCCAATAAGTACATTTGTGTCATTGGTTGAACATTTAGGTCATTTTCGTCCTCCCAAGGCTTATTCTCGTCCAATTAGGGTTTTTAACCAATCTTGTGCATCCAATAATTGCTTTTGTGTCGTTGGTTGAACATTTAGGTCATTTTCGTCCTCCCAAGGCTTATTCTCGTCCAATTAGGGTTTTTAACCAATCTTGTGCATCCAATAAGTACATTTGTGTCATTGGTTGAACATTTAGGTCATTTTCGTCCTCCCAAGGCTTATTCTCGTCCAATTAGAGTTTTTAACCAATCTTGCGCATCCAATAAGTGATTTTGGGTGGTTGGTTGAACATTTAGGTCATTTTCGTCCTCCCAAGGCTTATTCTCGTCCAATTAGGGTTTTAAACCAATCTTGTGCATCCAATAAGTACATTTGTGTCATTGGTTGAACATTTAGGTCATTTTCGTCCTCCCAAGGCTTTTTCTCGTCCAATTAGGGTTTTTAACCAATCTTGTGCATCCAATAAGTACATTTGTGTCATTGGTTGAACATTTAGGTCATTTTCGTCCTCCCTAGGCTTATTCTCGTCCAGTTAGGGTTTTTAACCAATCTTGTGCATCCAATAAGTGATTTTGTGTCATTGGTTGAACATTTAGGTCATTTTCGTCCTCCCAATGCTTATTCTCGTCCAATTAGGGTTTTTAACCAATCTTGTGCATCCAATAAGTACATTCGTGTCATTGGTTGAACATTTAGGTCATTTTCGTCCTCCCAAGGCTTATTCTCGTCCAATTAGGGTTTTTAACCAATCTTGTGCATCCAATAAGTGATTTTGTGTCATTGGTTGAACATTTAGGTCATTTTCGTCCTCCCTAGGCTTATTCTCGTTCAATTAAGGTTTTGAACCAATCTTATGCATCAAATAAGTGATTTTGTGTCATTGTTTGAACATTTAGGTTATTTTCGTCCTCCCAAGGCTTATTCTCGTCCAATTAGGGTTTTTAACCAATCTTGTGCATCCAATAAGTACATTTGTGTCATTGGTTGAACATTTAGGTCATTTTCGTCCTCCCAAGGCTTATTCTCGTCCAATTAGGGTTTTTAACCAATCTTTTGCATCCAATAAGTACATTTGTGTCATAGGTTGAACATTTAGGTCATTTTCGTCCTCCCAAGGCTTATTCTCGTTCAATTAGGGTTTTTAACCAATCTTGTGCATCCAATAAGTGATTTTGTGTCATTGGTTGAACATTTAGGTCATTTTCGTCCTCCCAAGGCTTATTCTTAACCAATTAGGGTTTTTAACCAATCTTGTGCATCCAATAAGTGATTTTGTGTCATTGGTTGAACATTTAGGTCATTTTTGTCCTCCCAAGGCTTATTCTCGTCCAATAAGTGTTTTTAACCAATCTTGTGCATCCAATAAGTGATTTTGTCATTGGTTGAACATTTAGGTCATTTTCGTCCTCCCAAGGACTTATTCTCGTCCAATTAGGGTTTTTAACCAATGTTGTGCATCAAATAGGTCATTTTGTGCCATTGGTTGAACATTTAGGTCATTTTCGTCCTCCCCAGGCTTATTCTCGTCCAATTAGGGTTTTTAACCAATCTTGTGCATCCAATAAGTGATTTTGTGTCATTGGTTGAACATTTAGGTCATTTTCGTCCTCCCAAGGCTTATTCTTAACCAATTAGGGTTTTTAACCAATCTTGTGCATCCAATAAGTGATTTTGTGTCATTGGTTGAACATTTAGGTCATTTTCATCCTCGCTATGCTTCTTCTCGTCCGATTAGGGTTTTTAACCAATCTTGTGCATCCAATAAGTGATTTAGTGTCATTGTTTGAACGTTTAGGTTATTTTCGTCCTCCCAAGGCTTATTCTCGTCCAATTAGGGTTTTTAACCAATCTTGTGCATCCAATAGGTACATTTGTGTCATTGGTTGAACATTTAGGTCATTTTCGTCCTCCCAAGGCTTATTCTCGTCCAATTAGGGTTTTTTACCAATCTTTTGCATCCAATAAGTACATTTGTGTCAATTGTTGAACATTTAGGTCATTTTCGTCCTACCAAGGCTTATTCTCGTCCAATTAGGGTTTTTAACCAATCTTGAGCATCCAATAAGTACATTTGTGTCATTGGTTGAACATTTAGGTCATTTTCGTCCTCCCAAGGCTTATTCTCGTTCAATTAGGGTTTTTAACCAATCTTGTGCATCCAATAAGTGATTTTGTGTCATTGGTTGAACATTTAGGTCATTTTCGTCCTCCCCAGGCTTATTCTCGTCCAATTAGGGTTTTTAACCAATCTTGTGCATCCAATAAGTGAATTTGTGTCATTGGTTGAACATTTAGGTCATTTTCGTCCTCCCAAGGCTTATTCTCGTCCAATTAGGGTTTTTAACAAATCTTGTGCATCCAATAAGTACATTTGTGTCATTGGTTGAACATTTAGGTCATTTTCGTCCTCCCAAGGCTTATTCTCGTCCAGTTAGGGTTTTTAACCAATCTTGTGCATCCAATAAGTACATTTGTGTCATTGGTTGAACATTTAGGTCATTTTCGTCCTCCCAAGTCTTATTCTCGTCCAATTAGGGTTTTTAACCAATCTTGTGCATCCAATAATTGTGCATCCAATAAGTACATTTGTGTCATTGGTTGAACATTTAGGTTATTTTCGTCCTCCCAAGGCTTATTCTCGTCCAATTAGGGTTTTTAACCAATCTTGTGCATCCAATAAGTACATTTGTGTCATTGGTTGAACATTTAGGTCATTTTCGTCCTCCCAAGGCTTATTCTCGTCCAATTAGGGTTTTTAACCAATCTTGTGCATCCAATAAGTACATTTGTGTCATTGGTTGAACATTTAGGTCATTTTAGTCCTCCCTAGGTTTATTCTCGTCCAATTAGGGTTTTTAACCAATCTTGTGCATCCAATAAGTACATTTGTGTCATTGGTTGAACATTTAGGTCATTTTCGTCCTCCCAAGGCTTATTCTCGTCCAATTAGGGTTTTTAACCAATCTTGTGCATCCAATAAGTGATTTTGGGTCATTGGTTGAACATTTAGGTAATTTTCTTCCTCCCTAGGTTTATTCTCGTCCAATTAGGGTTTTTAACCAATCTTGTGCATCCAATAAGTACATTTGTGTCATTAGTTGAACATTTAGGTCATTTTCGTCCTCCCAAGGCTTATTCTCTCCAATTAGGGTTTTTAACCAATCTTGTGCATCCAATAAGTGATTTTGTGTCATTGGTTGAACATTTAGGTCATTTTCGTCCTCCCAAGGCTTACTCTCGTCAAATTAGGGTTTTTAACCAATCTTGTGCATCCAATAAGTGATTTGGTGTCATTGGTTGAACATTTAGGTCATTTTCATCCTCCCAAAACTTATTCTCGTCTAATTAGGGTTTTTAACCAATCTTGTGCATCCAATAAGTGATTTTGTGTCATTGGTTGAACATTTAGGTAATTTTCTTCCTCCCTAGGTTTATTCTCGTCCAATTAGGGTTTTTAACCAATCTTGTGCATCCAATAAGTACATTTGTGTCATTGGTTGAACATTTAGGTCATTTTCGTCCTCCCAAGGCTTATTCTCGTCCAATTAGGGTTTTTAACCAATCTTGTGCATCCAATAAGTGATTTTGTGTCATTGGTTGAACATTTAGGTCATTTTCGTCCTCCCATGGCTTATTCTCGTACAATTAGGGTTTTTAACCAATCTTGTGCATCCAATAAGTGATTTTGTGCCATACGTTGAACATTTAGGTCATTTACGTCCTCCCAAGGCTTATTCTCGTCCAATTAGGGTTTTTAACCAATCTTGTGCATCCAATAAGTACATTTGTGTCATTGGTTGAACATTTAGGTCATTTTCGTCCTCCCAAGGCTTATTCTCGTCCAATTAGGGTTTTTAACCAATGTTGTGCATCCAATTAGTACATTTGTGTCATTGGTTGAACATTTAGGTCATTTTAGTTCTCCCAAGGCTGATTCTCGTCCAATTAGGGTTTTTAACCAATCTTGTGCATCCAATAAGTGATTTTGTGTCATTGGTTGAACATTTAGGTCATTTTCGTCCTCCCAAGGCTTATTCTCGTCCAATTAGGGTTTTTAACCAATCTTGTGCATCCAATAAGTACATTTGTGTCATTGGTTGAACATTTAGGTCATTTTCGTCCTCCCAAGGCTTATTCTCGTCCAATTAGGGTTTTTAACCAATCTTGTGCATCCAATAAGTACATTTGTGTCATTGGTTGAACATTAAGGTCATTTTCGTCCTCGCAAGGCTTATTCTCGTCCAATTAGGGTTTTTAACCAATCTTGTGCCTCCAATAAGTGATTTTGTGTCATTGGTTGAACATTTAGGTCATTTTCGTCCTCCCAAGGCTTATTCTTGTCCAATTAGGGTTTTTAACCAATCTTGTGCATCCAATAAGTGATTTTGTGTCATTGGTTGAACATTTAGGTCATTTTCATCCTCCAGGGACTTATTCTTGTCCAATTAGGGTTTTTAACCAATCTTGTGCATCCAATAAGTGATTTTGTGTCATTGGTTGAACATTTAGGTCATTTTCGTCCTCCCTAGGCTTATTCTTGTTCAATTAGGGTTTTGAACCAATCTTGTGCATCCAATAAGTGATTTTGTGTCATTGTTTGAACATTTAGGTTATTTTCGTCCTCCCAAGGTTTATTCTCGTCCAATTAGGGTTTTTAACCAATCTTGTGCATCCAATAAGTACATTTGTGTCATTGGTTGAACATTTAGGTCATTTTCGTCCTCCCAAGGCTTATTCTCGTCCAATTAGGGTTTTTAACCAATCTTGTGCATCAATTAAGTACATTTGTGTCATTGGTTGAACATTTAGGTCATTTTCGTCCTCCTAAGGTTTATTCTCGTCCAATTAGGGTTTTTAACCAATCTTGTGCATCCAATAAGTGATTTTGTGCCAGTGGTTGAACATTTAGGTCATTTTCGTCCTCCCAAGGCTTATTCTCGTCCAATTAGGGTTTTTAACCAATCTTGTGCATCCAATAAGTACATTTGTGTCATTGGTTGAACATTTAGGTCATTTTCGTCCTCCCAAGGCTTATTCTCGTCCAATTAGGGTTTTTAATTAATCTCGTGCATTCAATAAGTGATTTTGTGTCGATGGTTGAACATTTAGATCATTTTTGTCCTCCCAAGGCTTATTCTCGTCCAATTAGGGTTTTTAACCAATCTTGTGCATCCAATAAGTACATTTGTGTCATTGGTTGAACATTTAGGTCATTTTCGTCCTCCCAAGGCTTATTCTCGTCCAATTAGGGTTTTTAACCAATCTTGTGCATCCAATAAGTACATTTGTGTCATTGTTTGAACATTTAGGTAATTTTCGTCCTCCCAAGGCTTATTCTCATCCAATTAGGGTTTTGAACCAATCTTGTGCATCCAATAAGTGGTTTTGTGTCATTGGTTGAACATTTAGGTCATTTTCGTCCTCCCTAGGCTGATTCTCGTCCAATTAGGGTTTTTAACCAATCTTGTGCATCCAATAAGTACATTTGTGTCATTGGTTGAACATTTAGGTCATTTTCGTCCTCCCAAGGCTTATTCTCGTCCAATTAGGGTTTTTAACTAATCTTGTGCATCATATAAGTGATTTTCTGTCATGGGTTGAACATTTAGGTCATTTTCGTCCTCCCTAGGCTTATTCTCGTCCAATTCGGGTTTTTAACCAATCTTGTGCATCCAATAACTGATTTTGTGACATTGGTTGAACATTTAGGTCATTTTTCGTCCTCCCAAGGCTTATTCTCGTCCAATTAGGGTTTTTAACCAATCTTGTGCATCCAATTAGTACATTTGTGTCATTGATTGAACATTTAGGTCATTTTCGTCCTCCCTAGGTTTATTCTCGTCCAATTAGGGTTTTTAACCAATCTTGTGCATCCAATAAGTACATTTGTGTCATTGGTTGAACATTTAGGTCATTTTCGTCCTCCCAAGGCTTATTCTCGTCCAATTAGGGTTTTTAACCAATCTTGTGCATCCAATAAGTACATTTGTGTCATTGGTTGAACATTTAGGTCATTTTCGTCCTCCCAAGGCTTATTCTCGTCCAATTAGGGTTTTTAATTAATCTCGTGCATCCAATAAGTGATTTTGTGTCGTTGGTTGAACATTTAGGTCATTTTTGTCCTCCCAAGGCTTATTCTCGTCCAATTAGGGTTTTTAACCAATCTTGTGCATTGAATAAGTACATTTGTGTCGTTGGTTGAACATTTAGGTCATTTTCGTCCTCCCAAGGCTTATTCTCGTCCAATTAGGGTTTTTAACCAATCTTGTGCATCCAATAAGTACATTTGTGTCATTGGTTGAACATTTAGGTCATTTTCGTCCTCCCAAGGCTTATTCTCGTCCAATTAGGGTTTTTAACTATTCTTGTGCATCGAATAAGTACATTTGTGTCTTTGGTTAAACATTTAGGTCATTTTCATTCTCCCAAGGCTTATTCTTGTCCAACTAGGGTTTTTAAGCAATCTTGTGCATCCAATAAGTGATTTTGTGTCATTGGTTGAACATTTAGGTCATTTTCGTCCTCCCAAGGCTTATTCTCGTCCAATTAGGGTTTTTAACCAATCTTGTGCATCCAATAAGTGATTTTGTGTCATTGGTTGAACATTTAGGTTATTTTCGTCCTCCCTAGGTTTATTCTCGTCCAATTAGGGTTTTTAACCAATCTTGTGCATCCAATAAGTACATTTGTGTCATTGGTTGAACATTTAGGTCATTTTCGTCCTCCCAAGGCTTATTCTCGTCCAATTAGGGTTTTTAACCAATCTTGTGCATCCAATAAGTGATTTTGTGTCATTGGTTGAACATTTAGGTCATTTTCATCCTCTAGGGACTTATTCTTCTCCAATTAGGGTTTTTAACCAATCTTGTGCATCCAATAAGTGATTTTGTGTCATTGGTTGACATTTAGGTCATTTTCGTCCTCCCAAGGCTTATTCTCGTCCAATTAGGGTTTTTAACCAATCTTGTGCATCCAATAAGTGATTTTGTGTCATTGGTTGAACATTTAGGTCATTTTCGTCCTCCCAAGGCTTATTCTCGTCCAATTAGGGTTTTAACCAATCTTGAGCATCCAATAAGTGATTTTGTGTCATTGGTTGAACATTTAGGTCATTTTCGTCCTACCAAGGCTTATTCTAGTCCAATTAGGGTTTTTAACCAATCTTGAGCATCCAAAAAGTGATTTTGTGTCATTGGTTGAACATTTAGGTCATTTTTGTCCTCCCTAGGCTTATTCTCGTCCAATTAGGGTTTTGAACCAATCTTATGCATCCAATAAGTGATTTAGTGTCATTGTTTGAACATTTAGGTCATTTTCGTCCTCCCAAGGCTTATTCTCGTCCAATTAGGGTTTTAAACCAATCTTTTGCATCCAATAAGTACATTTGTGTCATTGGTTGAACATTTAGGTCATTTTCGTACTCCGAAGGTTTATTCTCGTTCAATTAGGGTTTTTAACCAATCTTGTGCATCCAATAAGTGATTTTGTGTCATTGGTTGAACATTTAGGTCATTTTCGTCCTCCCAAGGCTTATTCTTAACCAATTAGGGTTTTTAACCAATCTTGTGCATCCAATAAGTGATTTTGTGTCATTGGTTGAACATTTAGGTCATTTTTGTCCTCCCAAGGCTTATTCTCGTCCAATAAGTGTTTTTAACCAATCTTGTGCATCCAATAAATGATTTTGTCATTGGTTGAACATTTAGGTCATTTTCGTCCTCCCAAGGACTTATTCTCGTCCAATTAGGGTTTTTAACCAATGTTGTGCATCAAATAGGTCATTTTGTGCCATTGGTTGAACATTTAGGTCATTTTCGTCCTCCCCATGCTTATTCTCGTCCAATTAGGGTTTTTAACCAATCTTGTGCATCCAATAAGTGATTTTGTGTCATTGGTTGAACATTTAGGTCATTTTCGTCCTCCCAAGGCTTATTCTCGTCCAATTAGGGTTTTTAACCAATCTTGTGCATCCAATAAGTGATTTTATTTCATTGGTTGAACATTTAGGTCATTTTCGTCCTCCCTAGGCTTATTCTCGTCCAATTAGGGTTTTTAACCAATCTTGTGCATCCAATAACTGATTTTGTGTCATTGGTTGAACATTTAGGTCATTTTCATCCTCCCAAGGCTTATTCCCATCCAATTAGGATTTTTAACCAATCTTGTGCATCCAATAAGTGATTTTGTAACATTGGTTGAACATTTAGGTCATTTTCGTCCTCCCAAGGCTTATTCTCGTTCAATTAGGGTTTTTAACCAATCTTGTGCATCCAATAAGTGATTTTCTGTCATTGGTTGAACATTTAGGTCATTTTTACCTCCCAAGGCTTATTCTCGTCCTATTTGGGTTTTTAACCAATCTTGTGCATCCAATAAGTACATTTGTGTCATTGGTTGAACATTTAGGTCATTTTCGTCCTCCCAAGGCTTATTCTCGTCCAATTAGGGTTTTTTACCAATCTTTTGCATCCAATAAGTACATTTGTGTTATTGGTTGAACATTAAGGTCATTTTTGTCCTCCCAAGGCTTATTCTCGTCCAATTAGGGTTTTTAACCAATCTTGTGCATCCAATAAGTACATTTGTGTCATTGGTTGAACATTTAGGTCATTTTCGTCCTCCCAAGGCTTATTCTCTTCCAATTAGGGTTTTTAACCAATCTTTTGCACCCAATACGTACATTTGTGTCATTGGTTGAACATTTAGGTCATTTTCGTCCTCCCAAGGCTTATTCTCGTTCAATTAGGGTTTTTAACCAATCTTGTGCATCCAATAAGTGATTTTGTGTCATTGGTTGAACATTTAGGCCATTTTCGTC
>JBBPBP010000613.1:6466-29372 GCA_037974735.1 Cicer chorassanicum
GGAGGACGAAAATGACTTAATTGCTCAACCAATGACACAAAATCACTTATTGGATGCACAAGATTGGTTAAAAACCCGAATTGGACGAGAATAAGCCTTGGAAGAACGAAAATGACCTAAATGTTCAACCAATGACACAAAATCACTTATTGGATGCTCAAGATTGGTTAAAAACCCTAATTGAGGAGAATAAGCCTTGGGAGGACGAAAATGACTTAATTGCTCAACCAATGACACAAAATCACTTATTGGATGCACAAGATTGGTTAAAAACCCTAATTGAACGAGAATAAGCCTTGGGAGGACGAAAATGACATAAATGTTCAACCAATGACACAAATGTACTTATTGGGTGCACAAGATTGGTTAAAAACCCTTAATTGGACGAGAATAAACCTTGGGAGGACAAAAATGACCAAAATGTTCAACCAATGACACAAAATCACTTATTAGATGCACAAGATTCGTTAAAAACTCTAATTTGATGAGAATAAGCCTAAGGAGGACGAAAATGACCTAAATGTTCAACCAATGACACAAAATCACTTATTGGATGCACAAGATTAGTTAAAAACCCTAATTGAACGAGAATAAGCCTTGGGAGGATGAAAATGACCTAAATGTTCAACCAATGACACAAAATCACTTATTGGATGCACAAGATTGGTTAAAACCCCTAATTGGAAGAGTATAAGTCTTAGGAGGACGAAAATGACCGAAATGTTCAACCAATGACACAAATGTACTTATCGGATGCACAAGATTGGTTAAAAACCCTAATTGGACGAGAATAAGCCTTGGGAGGACGAAAATGACCTAAATGTTCAACCAATGACACAAAATCACTTATTGGATGCACAAGATTGGTTCAAAACCCTAATTGGACGAGAATAAGCCTTGGGAGGACGAAAATGACCTAAATGTTCAACCAATGACACAAAATCACTTATTGGATGCAAAAGATTGGTTAAAAACCCTAATTGGACGACAATAAGCCTTGGGAGGACGAAAATGACCTAAATGTTCAACCAATGACACAAATGTACTTATTGGATGCACAAGATTGGTTAAAAACCCTAATTGGACGAGAATAAGCCTTGGGAGGACGAAAATGACCTAAATGTTCAACCAATGACACAAAATCACTTATTGGATGCACAAGATTGGTTAAAAACCCTAATTGGACGCGAATAACCCTTGGGAGGACGAAAATGACCTAAATGTTCAACCAATGACACAAATGTACTTATTGGATGCACAAGATTGGTTAAAAACCCTAATTGGACGAGAATAAGCCTTGGGAGGACGAAAATGACCTAAATGTTCAACCAATGACACAAAATCACTTATTGGATGCACAAGATTGGTTAAAAACCCTAATTGGACAAGAAAAAGCCTTGAGAGGACGAAAATGACCTAAATGTTCAACCAATGACACAAATGTACTTATTGGATGCACAAGATTGGTTAAAAACCCTAATTGGACGAGAATAAGCCTTTGGAGGACGAAAATGACCTAAATGTTCAACCAATGACACAAATGTACTTATTGGATGCACAAGATTGGTTAAAAACCCTAATTGGACGAGAATAAGCCTTGAGAGGACGAAAAATGACCTAAATGTTCAACCAATGACACAAAATCACTTATTGGATGCACAAGATTGGTTAAAAACCTTAATTAACCGAGAATAAGCCTTGGGAGGACGAAAATTACCTAAATGTTCAACCAATGACAGAAAATCACTTATTGGATGCACAAGATTGGTTAAAAATCCTAATTGGACGAGAATAAGCCTTGGGAGGACGAAAATGACCTAAATGTTCAACCAATGACACAAATGTACTTATTGGATGCACAAGATTGGTTAAAAACCCTAATTGGACGAGAATAAGCCTTGGGAGGACGAAAATGACCTAAATGTTCAACCAATGACACAAAATCACTTATTGGATGCACAAGATTGGTTAAAAACCCTAATTGGACGAGAATAAGCCTTGGGAGGACAAAAATTACCTAAATGTTCAACCAATGACACAAAATCACTTATTGGATGCACAAGATTGGGTAAAAACCCTAATTGGACGAGAATAAGCCTTGGGAGGACGAAAATGACCTAAATGTTCAACCAATGACACAATTGTGCTTATTGGATGCACAAGATTGGTTAAAAACCCTAATTGGACGAGAATAAGCCTTGCGAGGACGAAAATGACCTAAATGTTCAACCAATGACACAAATGTACTTATTGGATGCACAAGATTGGTTAAAAACCCTAATTGGACGAGAATAAGCCTTGGGAGGACGAAAATGACCTAAATGTTCAACCAATGACACAAATGTACTTATTGGATGCACAAGATTGGTTAAAAACCCTAATTGGACGAGAATAAGCCTTTGGAGGACGAAAATGACCTAAATGTTCAACCAATGACACAAAATCACTTATTGGATGCACAAGATTGGTTAAAAACCTTAATTAACCGAGAATAAGCCTTGGGAGGACGAAAATTACCTAAATGTTCAACCAATGACAGAAAATCACTTATTGGATGCACAAGATTGGTTAAAAACCCTAATTGGACGAGAATAAGCCTTGGGAGGACGAAAATGACCTAAATGTTCAACCAACGACACAAAATCACTTATTGGATGCACAAGATTGGTTAAAAACCCTAATTGGACGAGAATAAGCCTTGGGAGGACGAAAATGACCTAAATGTTCAACCAACGACACAAATGCACTTATTGGATGCACAAGATTGGTTAAAAACCCTAATTGGACGAGAATAAGCCTTGGGAGGACGAAAATGACCTAAATGTTCAACCAATGACACAAAATCACTTATTGGATGCACAAGATTGGTTAAAAACCCTAATTGGACGAGAATAAGCCTTGGGAGGACGAAAATGACCTAAATGTTCAACCAATGACACAAAATCACTTATTGGATGCACAAGGTTGGTTAAAAACCCTAATTGGACGAGAATAAGCCTTGGGAGGACGAAAATGACCTTAATGTTCAACCAATGACACAAAATCACGTATTGGATGCACAAGATTGGTTAAAAACCCTAATTGGACGAGAATAAGCCTTGGGAGGACGAAAATGACCTAAATGTTCAACCAATGACACAAAATCACTTATTGGATGCACAAGATTGGTTAAAAACCCTAATTGGACGAGAATAAGCCATGTGAGGACGAAAATGACCTAAATGTTCAACCAATGACACAAAATCACTTATTGGATGCACAAGATTGGTTAAAAACCCTAATTGGACGAGAATAAGCCTTGGGAGGACGAAAATGACCTAAATGTTCAACCAATGACACAAAATCACTTATTGGATGCACAAGATTGGTTAAAAACCCTACTTGGGCGAGAATAAGCCTTGGGAGGACGAAAATGACCTAAATGTTCAACCAATGACACAAAATCACTTATTGGATGCACAAGATTGGTTAAAAACCCTAATTGGACGAGAATAAGCCTTGGGAGGACGAAAATGACCTAAATGTTCAACCAATGACACAAAATCACTTATTGGATGCACAAGATTGGTTAAAAACCCTAATTGGACGAGAATAAGCCTTGGGAGGACGAAAATGACCTAAATGTTCAACCAATGACACAAAATCACTTATTGGATGCACAAGATTGGTTAAAAACCCTAATTGGATGAGAATAAGCCCTGGGAGGACGAAAATGACCTAAATGTTCAACCAATGACACAAAATCACTTATTGGATGCACAAGATTGGTTAAAAACCCTAATTGGACGAGAATAAGCCTAGGGAGGACGAAAATGACCTAAATGTTCAACCAATGACACAAAATCACTTATTGGATGCACAAGATTGGTTAAAAACCCTAATTGGACGAGAAAAAGCCTTGGGAGGACAAAAATGACCAAAATGTTCAAACAATGACACAAAATCACTTATTAGATGCACAAGATTCGTTAAAAACTCTAATTTGATGAGAATAAGCCTAAGGAGGACGAAAATGACCTAAATGTTCAACCAATGACACAAAATCACTTATTGGATGCACAAGATTGGTTAAAAACCCTAATTGAACGAGAATAAGCCTTGGGAGGACGAAAATGACCTAAATGTTCAACCAATGACACAAAATCACTTATTGGATGCACAAGATTGGGTAAAAACCCTAATTGAACGAGAATAAGTCTTGGGAGGACGAAAATGACCTAAATGTTCAACCAAAGACACAAAATCACTTATTGGATGCACAAGATTGGTTAAAAACAATCATTGGACGAGAATAAGCCTTGGGAGGACAAAAATGACCTAAATGTTCAACCAACGACACAAAATCACTTATTGGATGCACAAGATTGGTTAAAAACCCTAATTGCATGGGAATAAGCCTTGGGAGGAGGAAAATGACCTAAATGTTCAACCAATGACACAAAATCACTTATTGGATGCACAAGATTGGTTAAAAACCCTAATTGGACGAGAATAAGCCTATGGAGGACGAAAATGACCTAAATGTTCAACCAATGACACAAAATCACTTATTGGATGCACAAGATTGGTTAAAAACCCTAATTGGACGAGAAAAAGCCTTGGGAGGACAAAAATGACCAAAATGTTCAACCAATGACACAAAATCACTTATTAGATGCACAAGATTCGTTAAAAACTCTAATTTGATGAGAATAAGCCTAAGGAGGACGAAAATGACCTAAATGTTCAACCAATGACACAAAATCACTTATTGGATGCACAAGATTAGTTAAAAACCCTAATTGAACGAGAATAAGCCTTGGGAGGATGAAAATGACCTAAATGTTCAACCAATGACACAAAATCACTTATTGGATGCACAAGATTGGTTAAAACCCCTAATTGGAAGAGAATAAGTCTTAGGAGGACGAAAATGACCGAAATGTTCAACCAATGACACAAATGTACTTATCGGATGCACAAGATTGGTTAAAAACCCTAATTGGACGAGAATAAGCCTTGGGAGGACGAAAATGACCTAAATGTTCAACCAATGGCACAAAATCACTTATTGGATGCACAAGATTGGTTAAAAACCCTAATTGGACGAGAATAAGCCTTGGGAGGACGAAAATGACCAAAATTTTCAACCAATGACACAAATGTACTTATTGGATGCACAAGATTGGTTTAAACCCCTAATTGGACGAGAATAAGCCTTGGGAGGACGAAAATGACCTAAATGTTCAACCAATGACACAAATGTACTTATTGGGTGCACAAGATTGGTTAAAAACCCTTATTGGACGAGAATAAACCTTGGGAGGATGAAAATGACCTAAATGTTCAACAAATGGCACAAAATCACCTATTGGATGCACAAGATTGGTTAAAAACCCTAATTGAACGAGAACAAGCCTTGGGAGGAAGAAAATGACCTAAATGTTCAACCAATGACACAAAATCACTTATTGGATGCATAAGATTGGTTAATAACCCTAATTGAACGAGAACAAGCCTTGGGAGGACGAAAATGACCTAAATGTTCAACCAATGACACAAAATCACTTATTGGATGCACAAGATTGGTTAAAACCCCTAATTGGACGAGAATAAGCCTTAGGAGGACGAAAATGACCAAAATGTTCAACCAATGACACAAATGTACTTATTGGATGAACAAGATTGGTTAAAAACCCTAATTGGACGAGAATAAGCCTTGGGAGGACGAAAATGACCTAAAAGTTCAACCAATGGCACAAAATCACTTATTGGATGCACAAGATTGGTTAAAAACCCTAATTGGACGAGAATAAGCCTTGGGAGGACGAAAATGACCTAAATGTTCAACCAATGACACAAATATACTTATTGGATGCACAAGATTGGTTAAAAACCCAAATTGGACGAGAATAAGCCCTTGGAGGACGAAAATCCTAAATGTTCAAACAATGACACAAAATCACTTATTGGATGCACAAGATTGGTTCAAAACCCTAATTGGACGAGAATAAGCCTAGGGAGGACGAAAATGACCTAAATGTTCAACCAATGACACAAAATCACTTATTGGATGCACAAGATTGGTTGAAAACCCTAATTGGACGAGAATAAGCCTTGGGAGGACGAAAATGACCTAAATGTTCAACCAATGACACAAAAACACTTATTAGATGCACAAGATTGGTTAAAAACCCTAATTGGACGAGAATAAGCCTTGGGAGGACGAAAATGACCTAAATGTTCAACCAATGACACAAAATCACTTATTGGATGCACAAGATTGGTTAAAAACCCTAATTGGACGAGAATAAGCCTTGTAGGACGAAAATGACCTAAATGTTCAACCAATGACACAAATGTACTTATTGGATGCACAAGATTGGTTAAAAACCCTAATTGGACGAGAATAAGCCTAAGAAGGACGAAAATGACCTAAATGTTCAACCAATGACACAAAATCACTTATTGGATCCACAAGATTGGTTAAAAACCCTAATTGGACGAGAATAAGCCTTGGGAGGACGAAAATAACCTAAATGTTCAACCAATGACACAAATGTACTTATTCGATGCACAAGATTGGTTAAAAACCCTAATTGGACGAGAATAAGCCTTGGGAGGACGAAAATGACCTAAATGTTCAACCAATGACACAAAATCACTTATTGGATGCACAAGATTGGTTAAAAACCCTAATTGGACGAGAATAATCCTTTGGAGGACGAAAATGACCTAAATGTTCAACCAATGACACAAAATCACTTATTGGATGCACAAGATTGGTTAAAAACCCTAATTGGACGAGAATAAGCCTAGGGAGGACGAAAATGACCTAAATGTTCAACCAATGACTCAAAATCACTTATTGGATGCACAACATTGGTTAAAAACCCTAATTGGACGAGAATAAGTCCTTGGGAGGACGAAAATGACCTAAATGTTCAACCAATGACAAAATCACTTATTGGATGCACAAGATTGGTTAAAAACACTTATTGGACGAGAACAAGCCTTGGGAGGACGAAAATGACCTAAATGTTCAACCAATGACACAAAATCACTTATTGGATGCACAAGATTGGTTAAAACCCCTAATTGGACGAGAATAAGCCTTAGGAGGACGAAAATGACCAAAATGTTCAACCAATGACACAAATGTACTTATTGGATGAACAAGATTGGTTAAAAACTCTAATTGGACGAGAATAAGCCTTGGGAGGACGAAAATGACCAAAATGTTCAACCAATGACACAAATGTACTTATTGGATTAACAAGATTGGTTAAAAACTCTAATTGGACGAGAATAAGCCTTGGGAGGACGAAAATGACCTAAAAGTTCAACCAATGGCACAAAATCACTTATTGGATGCACAAGATTGGTTAAAAACCCTAATTGGACGAGAATAAGCCTTGGGAGGACGAAAATGACCTAAATGTTCAACCAATGACACCATTGTACTTATTAGATGCACAAGATTGGTTAAAAACCCTAATTGGACGAGAATAAGCCCTTGGAGGACGAAAATCCTAAATGTTCAAACAATGACACAAAATCACTTATTGGATGCACAAGATTGGTTCAAAACCCTAATTGGACGAGAATAAGCCTAGGGAGGACGAAAATGACCTAAATGTTCAACCAATGACTCAAACTCACTTATTGGATGCACAACATTAGTTAAAAACCCTAATTGGACGAGAATAAGTCCTTGGGAGGACGAAAATGACCTAAATGTTCAACCAATGACAAAATCACTTATTGGAAGCACAAGATTGGTTAAAAACACTTATTGGACGAGAATAAGCCTTAGGAGGACAAAAATGACCTAAATGTTCAACCAATGACACAAAATCACTTATTGGATGCACAAGATTGGTTAAAAACCCTAGTTGGATGGGAATAAGCCTTGGGAGGATGAAAATGACCTAAATGTTCAACCAATGACACAAAATCACTTATTGGATGCACAAGATTGGTTAAAAACCCTAATTGGACGAGAATAAGCCTAGGGAGGACGAAAATGACCTAAATGTTCAACCAATGACACAAAAACACTTATTGGATGCATAAGATTGGTTAAAAACCCTAATTGGACGAGAATAAGCCTAGGGAGGACGAAAATGATCTAAAAGTTCAACCAATGACACAAAATCACTTATTTGATGCACAAGATTGGTTAAAAACCCTAATTGGACGAGAATAAGCCTTGGGAGGACGAAAATGACCTAAATGTTCAACCAATGACACAAAATCACTTATTGGATGCACAAGATTGGTTAAAAACCCTAATTGGACGAGAATAAGCCTAGGTAGGACGAAAATGACCTAAATGTTCAACCAATGGCACAAAATCACTTGTTGGATGCACAAGATTGGTTAAAAACCCTAATTGGATGAGAATAAGCCTAGGGAGGACGAAAATGACGTAAATGTTCAACCAATGACACAAAATAACTTATTGGATACACAGGATTGGTTAAAAACCCTAATTGGGTGAGAATAAGCCTACGGAGGACAAAAATGACCTAAATGTTCAACTAATGACACAAAATCAATTATTGGATGCACAAGATTGGTTAAAAACCCTAATAGGACGAGAATAAGCCTTAGGTTGACGAAAATGACCTAAATGTTCAACCAATGACACAAAATCACTTATTGGATGCACAAGATTGGTTAAAAACCCTAATTGGACGAGAATAAGCCTTGGGAGGACGAAAATGACCTAAATGTTCAACCAATGACACAAAATCACTTATTGGATGCACAAGATTGGTTAAAAACCCTAATTGGACGAGAATAAGCCTTGGCGGGACATAAAGGACCTAAATGTTAAATTAATGGCACAAAATCACTTATTGGATGCACAAGATTGGTTAAAAACCCTAATTGGACAAAAATAAGCCTAGGGAGGACGAAAATGACCTAAATGTTCAACCAATGACACAAATGTACTTATTGGATGCTCAAGATTGGTTAAAAACCCTAATTCGACGAGAATAAGCCTAGGGAGGACGAAAATGACCTAAATGTTCAACCAATGACACAAAATCACTTATTGGATGCACAAGATTGGTTAAAAACCCTAATTGGACGAGAATAAGCTTTTGGAGGACATAAATGACCTAAATGTTCAACCAATGACACAAATGTACTTATTGGATCCACAAGATTGGTTAAAAGCCCTAATTGTCGAGAATAAGCCTTGGGAGGACGAAAATGACCTAAATGTTCAACCAATGGCACAAAATCACTTATTGGATGCACAAGATTGGTTAAAAACCCTAATTGGACGAGAATAAGCCTTGGGAGGACGAAAATGACCTAAATGTTCATCCAATGACACAAGTGTACTCATTGGATGCACAAGATTGGTTAAAAACCCTAATTGGACGAGAATAAGCCTAGGGAGGACGAAAATGACCTAAATGTTCAACCAATGACACAAAATCACTTATTGGATGCACAAGATTGGTTAAAAACCCTAATTGGACGAGAATAAGCCTTGGGAGGACGAAAATGACCTAAATGTTCAACCAATGACACAAAATCACTTATTGGATGCACAAGATTGGTTAAAAACCCTAATTGGAGGAGAATAAGCCTTTGGAGGACGAAAATGACCTAAATGTTCAACCAATAGCCCAAAATCGCTTATTGGATCCACAAGATTGGTTAAAAACCCTAATTGGACGAGAACAAGCCTAGGGAGGACGAAAATGACCTAAATGTTCAACCAGTGACACAAAATCACTTATTGGATGCACAAGATTGGTTAAAAACCCTAATTGGACGAGAATAAGCCTTGGGAGGACGAAAATGACCTAAATGTTCAACCAATGACACAAATGTACTTATTGGATGCACAAGATTGGTTAACACCCCTAATTGGACGAGAATAAGCCTTGGGAGGACGAAAATGACCTAAATGTTCAACCAATGACACAAAATCACTTATTGGATGCACAAGATTGGTTAAAAACCCTAATTGGACGAGAATAAGCCTTGGGAGGACGAAAATGACCTAAATGTTCAACCAATGACACAAAATCACTTATTGGATGCACAAGATTGGTTAAAAACCCTAATTGGGCGAGAATAAGTCTTGGGAGGACGAAAATGACCTAAATGTTCAACCAATGACACAAATGTACTTATTGGATGCACAAGATTGCTTAAAAACCCTAATTGGACGAGAATAAGCCTTGGGAGGACGAAAATGACCTAAATGTTCAAACAATGACACAAAATCACTTATTGGATGCACAAGATTGGTTTAAAACCCTAATTGGACGAGAATAATCCTTGGGAGGACGAAAATGACCTAAATGTTCAACCAATGACACAAAATCACTTATTGGATGCACAAGATTGGTTAAAAACCCTAATTGGACGAGAATAAGCCTTGGGAGGACGAAAATGACCTAAATGTTCAACCAATGACACAAAATCACTTATTGGATGCACAAGATTGGTTAAAAACCCTAATTGGACGAGAATAAGCCTAAGGAGGACGAAAATGACCTACATGTTCAACCAATGATACAAAATCACTTATTGGATGCACAAGATTGGTTCAAAACCCTTATTGGACGAGAAAAAGCCTTCGGAGGACGAAAATGACTTAAATGTTCAACCAATGACACAAAATCACTAATTAGATGCACAAGATTGCTTAAAAACCCTAATTGGACGAGAATAAGCCTTGGGGTGACGAAAATGACCTAAATGTTCAACCAATAACACAAATGTACTTATTGGATGCACAAGATTGGTTAAAAACCCTAATTGGACGAGAATAAGCCTTGGGAGGACGAAAATGACCTAAATGTTCAAACAATGACACAAAATCACTTATTGGATGCACAAGATTGGTTAAAAACCCTAATTGGACGAGAATAAGCCTTGGGAGGACGAAAATGACCTAAATGTTCAACCAATGACACAAAATCACTTATTGGATGCACAAGATTGGTTAAAAACCCTAATTGGATGAGAATAATCCATGGGAGGACGAAAATGACCTAAATTTTCAACCAATGACACAAAAGTACTTATTAGATGCACAAGATTGGTTAAAAACCCTAATTGGACGAGAATAATCCTTGGGAGGATGAAAATGACCTAAATGTTCAACCAATGACACAAAATCACTTATTGGATGCACAAGATTGGTTAAAAACCCTAATTGGACGAGAATAAGCCTTGGGAGGACAAAAATGACCTAAATGTTCAACCAATGACACAGAATCACTTATTGGATGCACAAGATTGGTTAAAAACCCTAATTGGACGAGAATAAGCCTTGGGAGGACGAAAATGACCTAAATGTTCAACCAATGACACAAAATCACTTATTGGATGCACAAGATTGGTTAAAAACCCTAATTGAACGAGAACAAGCCTTGGGAGGACGAAAATGACCTAAATGTTCAACCAATGACACAAAATCACTTATTGGATGCACAAGATTGGTTAAAACCCCTAATTGGACGAGAATAAGCCTTAGGAGGACGAAAATGACCAAAATGTTTAACCAATGACACAAATGTACTTATTGGATGAACAAGATTGGTTAAAAACTCTAATTGGACGAGAATAAGCCTTGGGAGGACGAAAATGACCTAAAAGTTCAACCAATGGCACAAAATCACTTATTGGATGCACAAGATTGGTTAAAAACCCTAATTGGACGAGAATAAGCCTTGGGAGGACGAAAATGACCTAAATGTTCAACCAATGACACCATTGTACTTATTAGATGCACAAGATTGGTTAAAAACCCTAATTGGACGAGAATAAGCCCTTGGAGGACGAAAATCCTAAATGTTCAAACAATGACACAAAATCACTTATTGGATGCACAAGATTGGTTCAAAACCCTAATTGGAAGAGAATAAGCCTAGGGAGGACGAAAATGACCTAAATGTTCAACCAATGACTCAAAATCACTTATTGGATGCACAACATTGGTTAAAAACCCTAATTGGACGAGAATAAGTCCTTGGGAGGACGAAAATGACCTAAATGTTCAACCAATGACAAAATCACTTATTGGATGCACAAGATTGGTTAAAAACACTTATTGGACGAGAACAAGCCTTGGGAGGACGAAAATGACCTAAATGTTCAACCAATGACACAAAATCACTTATTGGATGCACAAGATTGGTTAAAACCCCTAATTGGACGAGAATAAGCCTTAGGAGGACGAAAATGACCAAAATGTTCAACCAATGACACAAATGTACTTATTGGATGAACAAGATTGGTTAAAAACTCTAATTGGACGAGAATAAGCCTTGGGAGGACGAAAATGACCAAAATGTTCAACCAATGACACAAATGTACTTATTGGATGAACAAGATTGGTTAAAAACTCTAATTGGACGAGAATAAGCCTTGGGAGGACGAAAATGACCTAAAAGTTCAACCAATGGCACAAATGTACTTATTGGATGCACAAGATTGGTTAAAACCCCTAATTGGACGAGAATAAGCCTTGGGAGGATGAAAATAACCTAAATGTTCAAACAATGACACAAAATCACTTATTGGATGCACAAGATTGGTTCAAAACCCTAATTGGACGAGAATAAGCCTAGGGAGGACGAAAATAACCTAAATGTTCAACCAATGACACAAAATCACTTATTGGATGCACAAGATTGGTTAAAAACCCTAATTGAGGAGAATAAGCCTTGGGAGGACGAAAATGACTTAATTGCTCAACCAATGACACAAAATCACTTATTGGATGCACAAGATTGGTTAAAAACCCGAATTGGACGAGAATAAGCCTTGGAAGAACGAAAATGACCTAAATGTCCAACCAACGACACAAAATCACTTATTGGATGCTCAAGATTGGTTAAAAACCCTAATTGGACGAGAATAAGCCTTGGGAGGACGAAAATGACCTAAATGTTCAACCAATGACACAAAATCACTTATTGGATGCACAAGATTGGTTAAAAACCCAAATTGGACGAGAATAAGCCTTGGGAGGACTAAAATGACCTAAATGTTCAACCAATGACACAAAATCACTTATTGGATGCACAAGATTAGTTAAAAACGCGAATTGGACGAGAATAAGCCTTGGGAGGACGATAATGACCTAAATGTTCAACCAATAACACAAAATCACTTATTGGATGCACAAGATTGGTTAAAAACCCTAATTGGACGAGAATAAGCCTTGGGAGGACGAAAATGACCTAAATGTTCAACCAATGACACAAAATCACTTATTGGATGCACAAGATTGGTTAAAAACCCTAATTGGACGAGAATAAGCCTTGACAGGACAAAAATGACCTAAATGTTCAACCAATGACACAAAATCACTTATTGGATGCACAACATTGGTTAAAAACCCTAATTGGACGAGAATAAGTCTAGGGAGGACGATAATGACCTAAATGTTCAACCAATGACACAAAATCACTTATTGGATGCACAAGATTGGTTAAAAACCCTAATTGGACGAGAATAAGCCTTGGGAGGACGAAAATGACCTAAATGTTCAACCAATGACACAAAATCACTTATTGGATGCACAAGATTGCTTAAAAACCCTAGTTGGACAAGAATAAGCCTTGGGAGAATGAAAATGACCTAAATGTTTAACCAAAGACACAAATGTACTTATTCGATGCACAAGAATAGTTAAAAACCCTAATTGGACGAGAATAAGCCTTGGGAGGACGAAAATGACCTAAATGTTCAACCAATGACACAAATGTACTTATTGGATGCACAAGATTGGTTAAAAACCCTAATTGGACGAGAATAAGCCTTGGGAGGACGAAAATGACCTAAATGTTTAACCAATGACACAAATGTACTTATTGGATGCACAAGATTGGTTAAAAACTCTAATTGGACGAGAATAAGCCTTGGGAGGACGAAAATGACCTAAATGTTCAACCAATGACACAAATGTACTTATTGGATGCACAAGATTGGTTAAAACCCCTAATTGGACGAGAATAAGCCTTGGGAGGATGAAAATAACCTAAATGTTCAAACAATGACACAAAATCACTTATTGGATGCACAAGATTGGTTCAAAACCCTAATTGGACGAGAATAAGCCTAGGGAGGACGAAAATAACCTAAATGTTCAACAAATGGCACAAAAACAACTATTGGATGCACAAGATTGGTTAAAAACCCTAATTGGACGAGAATAAGCCTTGGGAGGACGAAAATGACCTAAATGTTCAACCAATGACACAAAATCACTTATTGGATGCACAAGATTGGTTAAAAACCCTAATTGGACGAGAATAAGCCATGTGAGGACGAAAATGACCTAAATGTTCAACCAATGACACAAAATCACTTATTGGATGCACAAGATTGGTTAAAAACCCTAATTGGACGAGAATAAGCCTTGGGAGGACGAAAATGACCTAAATGTTCAACCAATGACACAAAATCACTTATTGGATGCACAAGATTGGTTAAAAACCCTACTTGGGCGAGAATAAGCCTTGGGAGGACGAAAATGACCTAAATGTTCAACCAATGACACAAAATCACTTATTGGATGCACAAGATTGGTTAAAAACCCTAATTGGACGAGAATAAGCCTTGGGAGGACGAAAATGACCTAAATGTTCAACCAATGACACAAAATCACTTATTGGATGCACAAGATTGGTTAAAAACCCTAATTGGACGAGAATAAGCCTTGGGAGGACGAAAATGACCTAAATGTTCAACCAATGACACAAAATCACTTATTGGATGCACAAGATTGGTTAAAAACCCTAATTGGACAAGAATAAGCCTTTGGAGGACGAAAATGACCTAAATGTTCAACCAATGACACAAATGTACTTATTGGATGCACAAGATTGGTTAAAAACCCTAATTGGACGAGAATAAGCCTTGGGAGGACGAAAATGACCTAAATGTTCAACCAATGACTCAAAATCACTTATTGGATGCACAAGATTGGTTAAAACCCCTAATTGAACGAGAATAAGCCTTGGGATGACGAAAATGACCAAAATGTTCAACCAATGACACAAAACCACTTATTGGATGCACAAGATTGGTTAAAACCCCTAATTGGACGAGAATAAGCCTTGGGAGGACGAAAATGACCTAAATGTTCAACCAATGACACAAAATCACTTATTGGATGCACAAGATTGGTTAAAAACCCTAATTGGACTAGAATAAGCCTAGGGAGGACGAAAATGACCTAAATGTTCAACCAATGACACAAAATCATTTATTGGATGCACAAGATTGGTTAAAAACCCAAATTGGACAAGATTGGAAAATGACCCAAATTGGAGAATATGCCTTTTGAGGACATAAATTACCTAAATGTTCAACCAATGACACAAATGTACTTATTGGATGCACAAGATTGGTTAAAAACCCTAATTGGACGAGAATAAGCCTTGGGAGGACGAAAATGACCTAAATGTTCAACCAATGACACAAAATCACTTATTGGATGCACAAGATTGGTTAAAAACCCTAATTGGACGAGAATAAGCCTTGGGAGGACGAAAATGACCTAAATGTTCAACCAATGACACAAAATCACTTATTGGATGCACAAGATTGGTTAAAAACCCTAATTGGACGAGAATATGCCTTTGGAGGACATAAATGACCTAAATGTTCAACCAATGACACAAAATCACTTATTGGATGCACAAGATTGGTTAAAAACCCTAATTGGACGAGAATAAGCCTTGGCAGGACGAAAATGACCTAAATGTTCAACCAATGACACAAAATCACTTATTGGATGCACAAGATTGGTTAAAAACCCTAATTGGACGAGAATAAGCCTTGGCAGGACGAAAATGACCTAAATGTTCAACCAATGACACAAAATCACTTATTGGATGCTCAAGATTGGTTAAAAACCCTAATTGGACGAGAATAAGCCTTGGGATGCAAAAATGACCTAAATGTTCAACCAATGACAGAAAATCACTTATTGGATGCACAAGATTGGTTAAAAACCCTAATTGAATGAGAATAAGCCTTGGGAGGACGAAAATGACATAAATGTTCAACCAATGACAAAAATGTACTTATTGGGTGCACAAGATTGGTTAAAAACCCTTATTGGACAAGAATAAACCTTGGGAGGACGAAAATGACCTAAATGTTCAACAAATGGCACAAAATCACCTATTGGATGCACAAGATTGGTTAAAAACCCTAATTGGACGAGAATAAGCCTTGGGAGGACGAAAATGACCTAAATGTTCAACCAATGACACAAAATCACTTATTGGATGCACAAGATTGGTTAAAAACCCTAATTGGATGGGAATAAGCCTTGGGAGGATGAAAATGACCTAAATGTTCAACCAATGACACAAAATCACTTATTGGATGCACAAGATTGGTTAAAAACCCTAATTGGACGAGAATAAGCCTGGGGAGGACGAAAATGACCTAAATGTTCAACCAATGACAAAATCACTTATTGGATGCACAAGATTGGTTAAAAACACTTATTGGACGAGAATAAGCCTTGGGAGGACAAAAATGACCTAAATGTTCAACCAATGACACAAAATCACTTATTGGATGCACAAGATTGGTTAAAAACCCTAGTTGGATGGGAATAAGCCTTGGGAGGATGAAAATGACCTAAATGTTCAACCAATGACACAAAATCACTTATTGGATGCACAAGATTCGTTAAAAACCCTAATTGGACGAGAATAAGCCTAGGGAGGACGAAAATGACCTAAATGTTCAACCAATGACACAAAATCACTTATTGGATGCACAAGATTGGTTAAAAACCCTAATTGGACGAGAATAAGCCTTAGGAGGACGAAAATGACCTAAATGTTCAACCACTGACACAAAATCACTTATTGGATGCACAAGATTGGTTAAAAACCCTAGTTGGATGGGAATAAGCCTTGGGAGGATGAAAATGACCTAAATGTTCAACCAATGACACAAAATCACTTATTGGATGCACAAGATTGGTTAAAAACCCTAATTGGACGAGAATAAGCCTAGGGAGGACGAAAATGACCAAAATGTTCAACCAATGACACAAAATCACTTATTTGATGCACAAGATTTGATAAAAACCCTAATTGGACGAGAATAAGCCTTGGGAGGACGAAAATGACCTAAATGTTCAACCAATGACACAAAATCACTTATTGGATGCACAAGATTGGTTAAAAACCCTAATTGGACGAGAATAAGCCTTGGGAGGACGAAAATGACCTAAATGTTCAACCAATGACACAAGTGTACTTATTGGATGCACAAGATTGGTTAAAAACCCTATTTGGACGAGAATAAGCGTAGGGAGGACGAAAATGACCTAAATGTTCAACCAATGGCACAAAATCACTTATTGGATGCACAAGATTGTTTAAAAACCCTAATTGGACGAGAATAAGCCTAAGGAGGACGAAAATGACCTAAATGTTCAACAAATGACACAAAATCACTTATTGGATGCACAAGATTGGTTAAAAACCCTAATTGGACGAGAATAAGCCTAGGGAGGACGAAAATGACCTAAATGTTCAACCAATGACACAAAATCACTTATTGGATGCACAAGATTGGTTAAAAACCCTAATTGGACGAGAATAAGCCTTGGGAGGACGAAAATGACCTAAATGTTCAACCAATGACACAAAATCACTTATTGTTTACACAAGATTGGTTAAAAACCCTAATTGGACGAGAATAAGTCATGGCAGGACGAAAATGACCTAAATGTTCAACCAATGACACAAATTCACTTATTGGATGCACAAGATTTGTTAAAAACACTAATTGGTCGAGAATAAGCCTAAGGAGGACGAAAATGACCTAAATGTTCAACCAATGACACAAAATCAATTATTGGATGCACAAGATTGGTTAAAAACCCTAATTGGACGAGAATAAGCCTAGGGAGGACGAAAATGACCTAAATGTTCAACCAATGACACAAAATCACTTATTGGATGCACAAGATTGGTTAAAAACCCTAATTGGACGAGAATAAGCCTTGGGAGGACGAAAATGACCTAAATGTTCAACCAATGACACAAAATCACTTATTGTTTACACAAGATTGGTTAAAAACCCTAATTGGACGAGAATAAGTCATGGCAGGACGAAAATGAACTAAATGTTCAACCAATGACACAAAATCACTTATTGGATGCACAAGATTGGTTAAAAACCCTAATTGGACGAGAATAAGCCTTTAGAGGACGAAAATGACCTAAATGTTCAACCAATGACACAAAATCACTTATTGGATTCACAAGATTGGTTAAAAACCCTAATTGGACGAGAATAAGCCTTGGGAGGACGAAAATGACCTAAATGTTCAACCAATGACACAAAATCACTTATTGGATGCATAAGATTGGCTAAAAACCCTAATTGGACGAGAATAAGCCTTGGGAGGACGAAAATGACCTAAATGTTCAACCAATGACACAAAATCACTTATTGGATTAAAAACCCTAATTGGACGAGAATAAGCCTAGGGAGGACGAAAATGACCTAAATGTTCAACCAATGAGACAAAAGCACTTATTGGATGCACAAGATTGGTTAAAAACCCTAATTGGTCGAGAATAAGCCTAGGGAGGACGAAAATGACCTAAATGTTCAACCAATGACACAAAATCACTTATTGGATTCACAAGATTGGTTAAAAACCCTAATTGGACGAGAATAAGCCTTGGGAGGACGAAAATGACCTAAATGTTCAACCAATGACACAAAATCACTTATTAGATGCACAAGATTGGGTAAAAACCCTAATTGGACGAGAAAAAGAGTAAGGAGGACGAAAATGACCTAAATATTCAACCAATGACACAAATGTACTTATTGGATGCACAAAATTGGTTAAAATCCCTAATTGGACGAGAATAAGCCTAGGGAGGATGAAAATGACCTAAATGTTCAACCAATGACACAAAATCACTTATTGGATGCACAAGATTGGTTAAAAACCCTAATTGGACGAGAATAAGCCTTGGGAGGACGAAAATGACCTAAATGTTCAACCAATGACACAAAATCACTTATTGGATGCACTAGATTGGTTAAAAAACCTAATTGGGCGAGAATAAGCTTAGGGATGACGAAAATGACCTAAATGTTCAACCAATGACACAAAATCACTTATTGGATGCACAAGATTGGTTAAAAACCCTAATTGGACGAGAATAAGCCTTGGGAGGACGAAAATGACCTAAATGTTCAACCAATGACACAAATGTACTTATTGGATGCACAAGATTGGTTAAAAACCATAATTGGACGAGCATAAGCTTAGGGAGGACAAAAATGTCCTAAATGTTCAACCAATGACACAAAATCACTTATTGTATGCACAAGATTGGTTAAAAACCCTAATTGGATGACAATAAGCCTTGGGAGGACGAAAATGAACTAAATGTTCAACCAATGACACAAAATCACTTATTGGATGCACAAAATTGGTTAAAAACCCTAATTGGACGAGAATAAGCCTTGGGAGGACGAAAATGACCTAAATGTTCAACCAATGACACAAAATCACTTATTGTATGCACAAGATAGGTTAAAAATCCTAATTGGACGTGAATAAGCCTTGTGAGGACGAAAATGACCTAAATGTTCAACCAATGACACAAATGTACTTATTGGATGCACAAGATTGGTTAAAAACCCTAATTGGACGAGAATAAGCCTTGGGAGGACGAAAATGACCTAAATGTTCAACAAATGCCACAAAATCCCTTATTGGAGGCAAAAGATTGGTTAAAAACCCTAATTGGACGAGAATAAGCCTTGGGAGGACGAAAATGACCTAAATGTTCAACCAATGACACAAAATCACTTATTGGATGCACAAGATTGGTTAAAAACCGTAATTGGACGAGAATAAGCCTTGTGAGGACGAAAATGACCTAAATGTTCAACCAATGACACAAAATCACTTATTGGATGCACAAGATTGGTTAAAAACCCTAATTGGACGAGAATAAGCCTTGGGAGGACGAAAATGACCTAAATGTTCAACCAATGACACAAAATCACTTATTGGATGCACAAGATTGGTTAAAAACCCTAATTGGATGAGAATAAGCTTTTGGAGGACATAAATGACCTAAATGTTCAACCAATGAAACAAATGTACTTATTGGATGCACAAGATTGTTAAAAAACCCTAATTGGACGAGAATATGCCTTGGGAGGACGAAAATGACCTAAATGTTCAACCAATGGCATAAAATCACTTATTGGATGCACAAGATTGTTAAAAATCCCTAATTGGACGAGAATAAGCCTAGGGAGGACGAAAATGACCTAAATGTTCAACCAATGACACAAAATCACTTATTGGATGCACAAGATTGGTTAAAAACCCTAATTGGACGAGAATAAGCCTTGGGAGGACGAAAATGACCTAAATGTTCAACCAATGACACAAATGTACTTATTGGATGCACAAGATTGGTTAAAAACCCTATTGGACGAGAATTAGCCTTGGGATGACGAAAATGACCTAAATGTTCAATCAATGGCACAAAATCACTTATTGGATGCACAAGAATGGTTAAAAACCATAATTGGACGAGAATAAGCCTAGGGAGGACGAAAATGACCTAAATGTTCAACCAATGACACAAAATCACTTATTGGATGCACAAGATAAGTTAAAAACCCTAATTGGAAGAGAATAAGGCTAGGGAGGACAAAAATGACCTAAATGTTCAACCAATGACACAAAATCACTTATTGGATGCACAAGATTGGTTAAAAACCCTAATTGGACGAGAATAAGCCTTGGGAGGACGAAAATGACCTAAATGTTCAACCAATGACACAAATGTACTTATTGGATGCACAAGATTGGTTAAAACCCCTAATTGGACGAGAATAATCCTTGGGAGAACGAAAATGACCTAAATGTTCAACCAACGACACAAAATCACTTATTGGATGCACAAGATTGGTTAAAAACCCTAATTGGACGAGAATAAGCCTTGGAAGGACGAAAATGACCTAAATGTTCAACCAATGACACAAATGTACTTATTGGATGCACAAGATTGGTTAAAAACCCTATTGGACGAGAATAAGACTTGGGAGGACGAAAATGACCTAAATGTTCAACGTATGGCACAAAATCACTTATTGGATGCACAAGATTTTTTAAAATTTCTAATTGGACGAGAATAAGCCTAAGGAGGGCGAAAATGACCTAAATGTTCAACCAATGACACAAAATCACTTATTGGATGCACAAGATTGGTTAAAAACCCTAATTGGACGAGAATAAGCCTTGGGAGGACGAAAATGACCTAAATGTTCAACCAATGACACAAATGTACTTATTGGATGCACAAGATTTGTTAAAAACCCTAATTGGATGAGAATAAGACTTCGGAGGACGAAAATGACCTAAATGTTCAACCAATGACACAAAATCACTTATTGGATGCACAAGATTGGTTAAAAACCCTAATTGGACGAGAATAAGCCTTGGGAGGACGAAAATGACCTAAATGTTCAACCAATGACACAAAATCACTTATTGGATGCACAAGATTGATTAAAAACCCAAATTGGACGAGAATAAGCCTTGGGAGGCAAAAATGACCTAAATGTTCAACCAATGACAGAAAATCACTTATTGGATGCACAAGATTGGTTAAAAACCCTAATTGAACGAGAATAAGCCTTGGGAGGACGAAAATGACATAAATGTTCAACCAATGACACAAATGTACTTATTGGGTGCACAAGATTGGTTAAAAACCCTTATTGGACGAGAATAAACCTTGGGAGGACAAAAATGACCTAAATGTTCAACAAATGGCACAAAAACACCTATTGGATGCACAAGATTGGTTAAAAACCCTAATTGGACGAGAATAAGCCTTGGGAGGACGAAAATGACCTAAATGTTCAACCAATGACACCATTGTACTTATTAGATGCACAAGATTGGTTAAAAACCCTAATTGGACGAGAATAAGCCCTTGGAGGACGAAAATCCTAAATGTTCAAACAATGACACAAAATCACTTATTGGATGCACAAGATTGGTTCAAAACCCTAATTGGACGAGAATAAGCCTAGGGAGGACGAAAATGACCTAAATGTTCAACCAATGACACAAAATCACTTATTGGATGCACAAGATTGTTTAAAAACCCTAATTGGACGAGAATAAGCCTAGGGAGGACCAAAATTACCTAAATAATCAACCAATGACACAAAATCACTTATTAGATGCACAAGATTGGTTAAAAACCCTAATTGAACGAGAATAAGCCTTGGGAGGACGAAAATGACAAAAATGTTCAACCAATGACACAAAATCACTTATTGGATGCACAAGATTGGTTAAAAACCCTAATTGGACGAGAATAAGCCTTGGGAGGACGAAAATGACCTAAATGTTCAACCAATGACACAAATGTACTTATTGGATGCACAAGATTGGTTAAAAACCCTAATTGGACGAGAATAAGCCTTGGGAGGACGAAAATGACCTAAATGTTCAACCTATGACACAAATTTACTTATTGGATGCAAAAGATTGGTTAAAAACCCTAATTGGACGAGAATAAGCCTAGGGAGGATGAAAATGACCTAAATGTTCAACCAATGACACAAAATCACTTATTGGATGCACAAGATTGGTTAAAAACCCTAATTGGACGAGAATAAGCCTTGGGAGGACGAAAATGACCTAAATGTTCAACCAATGACACAAATGTACTTATTGGATGCACAAGATTGGTGAAAAACCCTAATTGGGCAAGAATAAGCATTCGGAGGACGAAAATAACCTAAATGTTCAACCAATGACACAAATGTACTTATTGGATGCACAAGATTGGTTAAAAACCCTAATTGGACGAGAATAAGCCTAGGGAGGACGAAAATG
>JBBPBP010000613.1:30278-41828 GCA_037974735.1 Cicer chorassanicum
AACCAATGACACAAATGTACTTATTGGATGCACAAGATTGGTTAAAAACCCTAATTGGACGAGAATAAGCCTTGCGAGGACGAACATGACCTAAATGTTCAACCAATGACACAAAATAACTTATTTGATGCACAAGATTGGTTAAAATTCCTAATTGGACAAGAATAAGCCTAGGTAGGACGAAAATGACCTAAATGTTCAACCAATAACACAAAATCACTTATTGGATGCACAAGATTGGTTAAAAACCCTAATTGGACGAGAATAAGCCTTGGCAGGACGAAAATGACCTAAATGTTCAACCAATGACACAAAATCACTTATTGGATGCACAAGATTGGTTAAAAACCCTAATTGGACGAGAATAAGCCTTGGGAGGACGAAAATGACCTAAATGTTCAACCAATGACACAAACTCACTTATTGGATGAACAAGATTGGTTAAAAACCCTAACTGGACGAGAATAAGCCTTGGGAGGACGAAAATGACCTAAATGTTCAACCAATGACACAAAATCACTTATTGGATGCACAAGATTGGTTAAAAACCCTAATTGGACGAGAATAAGCCTTGGGAGGACGAAAATGACCTAAATGTTCAACCAACGACACAATATCACTTATTGGATGCACAAGATTGGTTAAAAACCCTAATTGGATGGGAATAAGCCTTGGGAGGAGGAAAATGACCTAAATGTTCAACCAATGACACAAAATCACTTATTGGATGCACAAGATTGGTTAAAACCCCTAATTGGACGAGAATAAGCCTTAGGAGGACGAAAATGACCAAAATGTTCAACCAATGACACAAATGTACTTATTGGATGAACAAGATTGGTTAAAAACTCTAATTGGACGAGAATAAGCCTTGGGAGGACGAAAATGACCAAAATGTTCAACCAATGACACAAATGTACTTATTGGATTAACAAGATTGGTTAAAAACTCTAATTGGACGAGAATAAGCCTTGGGAGGACGAAAATGACCTAAAAGTTCAACCAATGGCACAAAATCACTTATTGGATGCACAAGATTGGTTAAAAACCCTAATTGGACGAGAATAAGCCTTGGGAGGACGAAAATGACCTAAATGTTCAACCAATGACACCATTGTACTTATTAGATGCACAAGATTGGTTAAAAACCCTAATTGGACGAGAATAAGCCCTTGGAGGACGAAAATCCTAAATGTTCAAACAATGACACAAAATCACTTATTGGATGCACAAGATTGGTTCAAAACCCTAATTGGACGAGAATAAGCCTAGGGAGGACGAAAATGACCTAAATAATCAACCAATGATTCAAAATCACTTATTGGATGCACAACATTGGTTAAAAACCCTAATTGGACGAGAATAAGTCCTTGGGAGGACGAAAATGACCTAAATGTTCAACCAATGACAAAATCACTTATTGGATGCACAAGATTGGTTAAAAACACTTATTGGACGAGAATAAGCCTTGGGAGGACGAAAATGACCTAAATGTTCAACCAATGACACAAATGTACTTATTGGGTGCACAAGATTGGTTAAAAACCCTTATTGGACGAGAATAAACCTTGGGAGGACGAAAATGACCTAAATGTTCAACAAATGGCACAAAATCACCTATTGGATGCACAAGATTGGTTAAAAACCCTAATTGAACGAGAACAAGCCTTGGGAGGAAGAAAATGTCCTAAATGTTCAACCAATGACACAAAATCACTTATTGGATGCATAAGATTGGTTAATAACCCTAATTGAACGAGAACAAGCCTTGGGAGGACGAAAATGACCAAAAATGTTCAACCAATGACACAAAATCACTTATTGGATGCACAAGATTGGTTAAAACCCCTAATTGGACGAGAATAAGCCTTAGGAGGACGAAAATGACCAAAATGTTCAACCAATGACACAAATGTACTTATTGGATGAACAAGATTGGTTAAAAACTCTAATTGGACGAGAATAAGCCTTGGGAGGACGAAAATGACCAAAATGTTCAACCAATGACACAAATGTACTTATTGGATGAACAAGATTGGTTAAAAACTCTAATTGGACGAGAATAAGCCTTGGGAGGACGAAAATGACCTAAAAGTTCAACCAATGGCACAAATGTACTTATTGGATGCACAAGATTGGTTAAAACCCCTAATTGGACGAGAATAAGCCTTGGGAGGATGAAAATAACCTAAATGTTCAAACAATGACACAAAATCACTTATTGGATGCACAAGATTGGTTCAAAACCCTAATTGGACGAGAATAAGCCTAGGGAGGACGAAAATAACCTAAATGTTCAACCAATGACACAAAATCACTTATTGGATGCACAAGATTGGTTAAAAACCCTAATTGAGGAGAATAAGCCTTGGGAGGACGAAAATGACTTAATTGCTCAACCAATGACACAAAATCACTTATTGGATGCACAAGATTGGTTAAAAACCCGAATTGGACGAGAATAAGCCTTGGAAGAACGAAAATGACCTAAATGATCAACCAATGACACAAAATCACTTATTGGATGCTCAAGATTGGTTAAAAACCCAAATTGGACGAGAATAAGCCTTGGGAGGCAAAAATGACCTAAATGTTCAACCAATGACAGAAAATCACTTATTGGATGCACAAGATTGGTTAAAAACCCTAATTGAACGAGAATAAGCCTTGGGAGGACGAAAATGACATAAATGTTCAACCAATGACACAAATGTACTTATTGGGTGCACAAGATTGGTTAAAAACCCTTATTTGACGAGAATAAACCTTGGGAGGACGAAAATGACCTAAATGTTCAACAAATGGCACAAAATCACCTATTGGATGCACAAGATTGGTTAAAAACCCTAATTGGACGAGAATAAGCCTTGGGAGGACGAAAATGACCTAAATGTTCAACCAATGACACAAAATCACTTATTGGATGCACAAGATTGGTTAAAAACCCTAATTGGATGGGAATAAGCCCTTGGAGGACGAAAATCCTAAATGTTCAAACAATGACACAAAATCACTTATTGGATGCACAAGATTGGTTCAAAACCCTAATTGGACGAGAATAAGCCTAGGGAGGACGAAAATGACCTAAATGTTCAACCAATGACTCAAAATCACTTATTGGATGCACAACATTGGTTAAAAACCCTAATTGGACGAGAATAAGTCCTTGGGAGGACGAAAATGACCTAAATGTTCGACCAATGACAAAATCACTTATTGGATGCACAAGATTGGTTAAAAACACTTATTGGACGAGAATAAGCCTTGGGAGGACAAAAATGACCTAAATGTTCAACGAATGACACAAAATCACTTATTGGATGCACAAGATTGGTTAAATACCCTAGTTGGATGGGAATAAGCCTTGGGAGGATGAAAATGACCTAAATGTTCAACCAATGACACAAAATCACTTATTGAATGCACAAGATTGGTTAAAAACCCTAATTGGACGAGAATAAGCCTAGGGAGGACGAAAATGACCTAAATGTTCAACCAATGACTCAAAATCACTTATTGGATGCACAACATTGGTTAAAAACCCTAATTGGACGAGAATAAGTCCTTGGGAGGACGAAAATGACCTAAATGTTCAACCAATGACAAAATCACTTATTGGATGCACAAGATTGGTTAAAAACACTTATTGGACGAGAATAAGCCTTGGGAGGACAAAAATGACCTAAATGTTCAACCAATGACACAAAATCACTTATTGGATGCACAAGATTGGTTAAAAACCCTAATTGGACGAGAATAAGCCTGGGGAGGACGAAAATGACCTAAATGTTCAACCAATGACACAAAATCACTTATTGGATGCACAAGATTGGTTAAAAACCCTAATTGGTTAAGAATAAGCCTTGGGAGGACGAAAATGACCTAAATTTTGAACCAATGACACAAAATCACTTATTGGATGCACAAGATTGGTTAAAAACCCTAATTGGACGAGAATAAGCCTTGGGAGGACGAAAATGACCTAAATGTTCAACCAATGACACAAAATCACTTATTGGATGCACAAGATTGGTTAAAAACCCTAATTGGACGAGAATAAGCCTAGGGAGGACGAAATTGACCTAAATGTTCAACCAATGACCCAAAATCACTTATTGGATGCACAAGATTGGTTAAAAACCCTAATTGGACCAGAATAAGCCTAGGGACGACGAAAATGACCTAAATGTTCAACCAATGACACAAAATCAATTATTGGATGAACAAGATTGGTTAAAAACCCTAATTGAACGAGAATAAGCCTTGGGAGGACGAAAATGACCTAAATGTTCAACCAATGACACAAAATCACTTATTGGATGCACAAGATTGGTTAAAAACCCTAATTGGACGAGAATAAGCCTTGGGAGGACGAAAATGACCTAAATGTTCAACCAATGACACAAAATCACTTATTGGATGCACAAGATTGGTTAAAAACCCTAATTGGACGAGAATAAGCCTAGGGAGAAAGAAAATGACCTAAATGTTCAACCAATGACACAAATGTACTTATTGGATGCACAAGATTGGTTAAAAACCCTAATTGGACGAGAATAAGCCTTGGGAGGACGAAAATGACCTAAATGTTCAACCAATGACACAAAATCACTTATTGGATGCACAAGATTGGTTAAAAACCCTAATTGGACGAGAATAAGCCTTGGGAGGACGAAAATGACCTAAATGTTCAACCAATGACACCAAATCACTTATTGGATGCACAAGATTGGTTAAAAACCCTAATTGGACGAGAATAAGCCATGGCAAGACGAAAATGACCTAAATGTTCAACCAATGACACAAAATCACTTATTGGATGCACAAGATTGGTTAAAAACCCTAATTGGACGAGAATAAGCCTAGGGAGGACGAAAATGACCTAAATGTTCAACCAACGACACAAATGTATTTATTGGATGCACAAGATTGGTTAAAAACCCTAATTGGACGAGAATAAGCCTTGGGAGGACGAAAATGACCTAAATGTTCAACCAATGACACAAAATCACTTATTGGATGCACAAGATTGGTTAAAAACCCTAATTGGACGAGAATAAGCCTTAGGAGGACGAAAATGACCTAAATGTTCAACAAATGACACAAAATCACTAATTGGATGCACAAGATTGGTTAAAAACCCTAATTGGACGAGAATAAGCCTTGGGAGGACGAAAATGACCTAAATGTTCAACCAATGACACAAAATCACTTATTGGATGCACAAGATTGGTTAAAAACCCTAATTGGACAAGAATAAGTCCCTGGAGGATGAAAATGACCTAAATGTTCAACCAATGACACAAAATCACTTATTGGATGCACAAGATTGGTTAAAAACCCTAATTGGACGAGAATAAGCCTTGGGAGGACGAAAATGACCTAAATGTTCAACCAATGACACAAATGTACTGTTTGGATGCACAAGATTGGTTAAAAACCCTAATTGGACGAGAATAAGCCTTGGGAGGATGAAAATGACCTAAATGTTCAACCAATGACACAAAATCACTTATTGGATGCACAAGATTGGTTAAAAACCCTAATTGGACGAGAATAAGCCTTGTGAGGACGAAAATGACCTAAATGTTCAACCAATGACACAAAATCACTTATTGGATGCATAAGATTGGTTAATAACCCTAATTGGTCGAGAATAAGCCTTGGGAGGACGAAAATGACCTAAATGTTCAACCAATGACACAAAATCACTTATTGGATGCTCAAGATTGGTTAAAAACCCTAATTGGACGAGAATAAGCCTTGGGAGGACGAAAATGACCTAAATGTTAAACCAATGACAAAAAATCACTTATTTGATGCACAAGATTGGTTAAAAACCCAAATTGGACGAGAATAAGCCTTGGGAGGACGAAAATGACCTAAATGTTCAACCAATGACACAAATGTACTTATTGGATGCACAAGATTGGTTAAAAACCCTAATTGGATGGGAATAAGCCTTGGGAGGACGAAAATGACCTAAATGTTCAACCAATGACACAAAATCACTTATTGGAAGCACAAGATTGGTTAAAAACCCTAATTGGACGAGAATAAGCCTTGGTAGGACGAAAATGACCTAAATGTTCAACCAATGACACAAAATCACTTATTGGATGCTCAAGATTGGTTAAAAATCCTAATTGGACGAGAATAAGCCATGGGAGGACGAAAATGACCTAAATGTTAAACCAATGACAAAATATCACTTATTTGATGCACAAGATTGGTTAAAAACCCAAATTGGACGAGAATAAGCCTTGGGAGAACGAAAATGACCTAAATATTCAACCAATGACACAAAATCACTTATTGGATGCACAAGATTGGTTAAAAACCGTAATTGGACGAGAATAAGCCTTGTGAGGACGAAAATGACCTAAATGTTCAACCAATGACACAAAATCACTTATTGGATGCATAAGATTGGTTAAAAACCCTAATTGGACGAGAATAAGCCTTGGGAGGACGAAAATGACCTAAATGTTCAACCAATGACACAAATGTACTTATTGGATGCACAAGATTGATTAAAACCCCTAATTGGACGAGAATAAGCCTTGGGAGGACGAAAATAACCTAAATGTTCAAACAATGACACAAAATCACTTATTGGATGCACAAGATTGGTTCAAAACCCTAATTGGACGAGAATAAGCCTAGGGAGTATGAAAATAACCTAAATGTTCAACCAATGACACAAAATCACTTATTGGATGCACAAGATTGGTTAAAAACCCTAATTGAGGAGAATAAGCCTTGGGAGGACGAAAATGACTTAATTGCCCAACCAATGACACAAAATCACTTATTGGATGCACAAGATTGGTTAAAAACCCGAATTGGACGAGAATAAGCCTTGGAAGAACGAAAATGACCTAAATGTTCAACCAATGACACAAAATCACTTATTGGATGCTCAAGATTGGTTAAAAATCCTAATTGGATGAGAATAAGCCTTGGGAGGACGAAAATGACCTAAATGTTCAACCAATGACACAAAATCACTTATTGGATGCACAAGATTGGTTAAAAACCCAAATTGGACGAGAATAAGCCTTGGGAGGCAAAAATGACCTAAATGTTCAACCAATGACAGAAAATCACTTATTGGATGCACAAGATTGGTTAAAAACCCTAATTGAACGAGAATAAGCCTTGGGACGACGAAAATGACATAAATGTTCAACCAATGACACAAATGTACTTATTAGGTGCACAAGATTGGTTAAAAACCCTTATTGGACGAGAATAAACTTTGGGAGGACGAAAATGACCTAAATGTTCAACAAATGGCACAAAATCACCTATTGGATGCACAAGATTGGTTAAAAACCCTAATTGGACGAGAACAAGCCTTGGGAGGACGAAAATGACCTAAATGTTCAACCAATGACACAAATGTACTTATTGGATGCACAAGATTGGTTTAAACCCCTAATTGGACGAGAATAAGCCTTGGGAGGACGAAAATGACCTAAATGTTCAACCAATGACACAAATGTACTTATTGGATGCACAAGATTGGTTAAAAACCCTAATTGGACGAGAATAAGCCTAGGGAGGACAAAAATAACCTAAATGTTCAACCAATGACACAAAATCACTTATTGGATGCATAAGATTGGTTAAAAACCCTAATTGGACGAGAATAAGCCTTGGGAGGACGAAAATGACCTAAATGTTCAACCAATGACACAAATGTACTTATTAGATGCACAAGATTGGTTAAAAACCCTAATTGGACGAGAATAAGCATTGGGAGGACGAAAATGACCTAGATGTTCAACCAATGACACAAAATCACTTATTGGATGCACAAGATTGGTTAAAAACCCTAATTGGACGAGAATAAGCCTTGGGAGGACGAAAATGACCTAAATGTTCAACCAATGACACAAAATCACTTATTGGATGCACAAGATTGGTTAAAAACCCTAATTGGACGAGAATAAGCCTAGGGAGGACGAAATTGACCTAAATGTTCAACCAATGACCCAAAATCACTTATTGGATGCACAAGATTGGTTAAAAACCCTAATTGGACCAGAATAAGCCTAGGGACGACGAAAATGACCTAAATGTTCAACCAATGACACAAAATCAATTATTGGATGAACAAGATTGGTTAAAAACCCTAATTGAACGAGAATAAGCCTTGGGAGGACGAAAATGACCTAAATGTTCAACCAATGACACAAAATCACTTATTGGATGCACAAGATTGGTTAAAAACCCTAATTGGACGAGAATAAGCCTTGGGAGGACGAAAATGACCTAAATGTTCAACCAATGACACAAAATCACTTATTGGATGCACAAGATTGGTTAAAAACCCTAATTGGACGAGAATAAGCCTAGGGAAGACGTAAATGACCTAAATGTTCAACCAATGACACAAATGTACTTATTGGAAGCACAAGATTGGTTAAAAACCCTAATTGGACGAGAATAAGCCTAAGGAGGACGTAAATGACCTAAATGTTCAACCAATGACACAAATGTACTTATTGGATGCACAAGATTGGTTAAAAACCCTAATTGGACGAGAATAAGCCTTGGGAGGACGAAAATGACCTAAATGTTCAACCAATGACACAAAATCACTTATTGGATGCACAAGATTGGTTAAAAACCCTAATTGGACGAGAATAAGCCTTGGTAGGACGAAAATGACCTAAATGTTCAATGTATGGCACAAATGTACTTATTGGATGCAAAAGATTGGTTAAAAATCCTAATTGGACGAGAATAAGCCTAGGGAGGACGAAAATGACCTAAATGTTCAACCAATGACACAAAATCACTTATTGGATGCACAAGATTGGTTAAAAACCCTAATTGGACGAGAATAAGCCTTTGGAGGACGAAAGTGACCTAAATGTTCAACCAATGACACAAAATCACTTATTGGATGCACAAGATTGGTTAAAAACCCTAATTGGACGAGAATAAGCCTTGGGAGGACGAAAATGACCTAAATGTTCAACCAATGACACAAAATCACTTATTGGATGCACAAGATTGGTTAAAAACCCTAACTGGACGAGAATAAGCCTTGGGAGGACGAAAATGACCTAAATGTTCAACCAATGACCCAAAATCACTTCTTGGATGCACAAGATTGGTAAAAAAACCCTAATTGGACGAGAATAAGCCTAGGGAGGACGAAAATGACCTAAATGGTCAACCAATGACACAAAATCAATTATTGGATGTACAAGATTGGGTAAAAACCCTAATTGGACGAGAATAAGTCTTGGGAGGACGAAAATGACCTAAATGTTCAACCAATGACACAAAATCACTTATTGGATGCACAAGATTGGTTAAAAACCCTAATTGGACGAGAATAAGCCTTGGGAGGACGAAAATGACCTAAATGTTCAACCAATGACACAAAATCACTTATTGGATGCACAAGATTGGTTAAAAACCCTAATTGGACGAGATTAAGCCTAGGGAGGACGAAATGACCTTAATGTTCAACCAATTACACAAAATCACTTATTGGATGCACAAGATTGGTTAAAAACCCTAATTGGACGAGAATAAGCCTTGGGAGGACGAAAATGACCTAAATGTTCAACCAATGACACAAATGTACTTATTGGATGCACAAGATTGGTTAAAAACCATAATTGGACGAGAAAATGCCTTGGGAGGACGAAAATGACCTAAATGTTCAACCAATGACACAAATGTACTTATTGGATGCACAAGATTGGTTAAAAACCCTAATTGGACGAGAATAAGCCTTGGGAGGACGAAAATGACCTAAATGTTCAACCAATGACACAAAATCACTTATTGGATGCACAAGATTGGTTAAAAACCCTAATTGGACGAGAAAAAGCCTTGGGAGGACGTAAATGACCTAAATGTTCAACCAATGACACAAAATCACTTATTGGATGCACAAGATTGGTTAAAAACCCTAATTGGACGAGAATAAGCCTTGGGAGGACGAAAATGACCTAAATGTTCAACCAATGACACAAATGTACTTATTGGATGCACAAGATTGGTTAAAAACCCTAATTGGACGAGAATAAGCCTTGGGAGGACGAAAATGACCTAAATGTTCAACCAATGACACAAGTGCACTTATTGGATGCACAAGATTGGTTAAAAACCCTAATTGGACGAGAATAAGCCTTGGGAGGACGAAAATGACCTAAATGTTCAACCAATGACACAAAATCACTTATTGGATGCACAAGATTGGTTAAAAACCCTAATTGGACGAGAATAAGCCTTGGGAGGACGAAAATGACCTAAATGTTCAACCAACGACACAAAATCACTTATTGGATGCACTAGATTGGTTAAAAACGCTAATTGGACGAGAATAAGCCTAGGGAGGACGAAAATGACCTAAATGTTCAACCAATGACACAAAATCACTTATTAGATGCACAAGATTGGTTAAAAACCCTAATTGGACGAGAATAAGCCTTGGGAGGACGAAAATGACCTAAATGTTCAACCAATGACACAAAATCACTTATTGGATACACAAGATTGGTTAAAAACCCTAATTGGACGAGAATAAGCCTTGGGAGTACGAAAATGACCTAAATGTTCAACCAATGACACAAAATCACTTATTGGATGCACAAGATTGGTTAAAAACCCTAATTGGACGAGAATAAGCCTTGGGAGGACGAAAATGACCTAAATGTTCAACCAATGACACAAATGTACTTATTGGATGCACAAGATTGGTTAAAAACCCTATTGGACGAGAATTAGCCTTGGGATGACGAAAATGACCTAAATGTTCAATCAATGGCACAAAATCACTTATTGGATGCACAAGAATGGTTAAAAACCATAATTGGACGAGAATAAGCCTAGGGAGGACGAAAATGACCTAAATGTTCAACCAATGACACAAAATCACTTATTGGATGCACAAGATAAGTTAAAAACCCTAATTGGAAGAGAATAAGGCTAGGGAGGACAAAAATGACCTAAATGTTCAACCAATGACACAAAATCACTTATTGGATGCACAAGATTGGTTAAAAACCCTAATTGGACGAGAATAAGCCTTGGGAGGACGAAAATGACCTAAATGTTCAACCAATGACACAAATGTACTTATTGGATGCACAAGATTGGTTAAAAACCCTAATTGGACGAGAATAAGCCTTGGGAGGACGAAAATGACCTAAATGTTCAACCAATGACACAAGTGCACTTATTGGATGCACAAGATTGGTTAAAAACCCTAATTGGACGAGAATAAGCCTTGGGAGGACGAAAATGACCTAAATGTTCAACCAATGACACAAAATCACTTATTGGATGCACAAGATTGGTTAAAAACCCTAATTGGACGAGAATAAGCCTTGGGAGGACGAAAATGACCTAAATGTTCAACCAACGACACAAAATCACTTATTGGATGCACTAGATTGGTTAAAAACGCTAATTGGACGAGAATAAGCCTAGGGAGGACGAAAATGACCTAAATGTTCAACCAATGACACAAAATCACTTATTAGATGCACAAGATTGGTTAAAAACCCTAATTGGACG
>JBBPBP010000613.1:42235-62150 GCA_037974735.1 Cicer chorassanicum
ATGACACAAAATCACTTATTGCATGCACAAGATTTGTTAAAAACCCTAATTGGACCAGAATAAGCCTTGGGAGGACGAAAATGACCTAAATATTCAACCAATGACACAAAATCACTTATTGGATGCAAAAGATTGGTTAAAAACCCTAATTGGACGAGAATAAGCCTAGGGAGGGCGAAAATGACCTAAATGTTCAACCAATGACACAAATGTACTTATTGGATGCACAAGATTGGTTAAAAACCCTAATTGGACGAGAATAAGCCTTGGGAGGACGAAAATGACCTAAATGTTCAACCAATGACACAAATGTACTTATTGGATGCACAAGATTGGTTAAAAACCCTAATTGGATGAGAATAAGCCTAGGGAGGACGAAAATGACCTAAATGTTCAACCAATGACACAAAATCACTTATTGCATGCACAAGATTTGTTAAAAACCCTAATTGGACCAGAATAAGCCTTGGGAGGACGAAAATGACCTAAATATTCAACCAATGACACAAAATCACTTATTGGATGCAAAAGATTGGTTAAAAACCCTAATTGGACGAGAATAAGCCTAGGGAGGGCGAAAATGACCTAAATGTTCAACCAATGACACAAATGTACTTATTGGATGCACAAGATTGGTTAAAAACCCTAATTGGACGAGAATAAGCCTTGGGAGGACGAAAATGACCTAAATGTTCAACCAATGACACAAATGTACTTATTGGATGCACAAGATTGGTTAAAAACCCTAATTGGATGGGAATAAGCCTTGGGAGGACGAAAATGACCTAAATGTTCAACCAATGACACAAAATCACTTATTGGAAGCACAAGATTGGTTAAAAACCCTAATTGGACGAGAATAAGCCTTGGTAGGACGAAAATGACCTAAATGTTCAACCAATGACACAAAATCACTTATTGGATGCTCAAGATTGGTTAAAAATCCTAATTGGACGAGAATAAGCCATGGGAGGACGAAAATGACCTAAATGTTAAACCAATGACAAAAAATCACTTATTTGATGCACAAGATTGGTTAAAAACCCAAATTGGACGAGAATAAGCCTTGGGAGAACGAAAATGACCTAAATATTCAACCAATGACACAAAATCACTTATTGGATGCACAAGATTGGTTAAAAACCGTAATTGGACGAGAATAAGCCTTGTGAGGACGAAAATGACCTAAATGTTCAACCAATGACACAAAATCACTTATTGGATGCATAAGATTGGTTAAAAACCCTAATTGGACGAGAATAAGCCTTGGGAGGACGAAAATGACCTAAATGTTCAACCAATGACACAAAATCACTTATTGGATGCACAAGATTGGTTAAAAAACCTAATTGGACGAGAATAAGCCTTGGGAGGACGAAAATAACCTAAATGTTCAACCAATGACACAAATGTGCTTATTGGATGCACAAGATTGGTTAAAAACCCTAATTGGACGAGAATAAGCCTTGGGAGGACGAAAATGACCTAAATGTTCAACCAATGACACAAAATCACTTATTGGATGCACAAGATTGGTTAAAAACCCTAATTGGGCTAGAATAAGCCTTGGGAGGACGAAAATGACCTAAATGTTCAACCAATGACACAAATGTACTTATTGGATGCACAAGATTGGTTAAAAACCCTAATTGGACGAGAATAAGCCTTGGGAGGACGAAAATGACCTAAATGTTCAACCAATGACACAAATTGACTTATTGGATGCACAAGATTGGTTAAAAACCCTAATTGGACGAGAATAAGCCTTGGGAGGACGAAAATGACCTAAATGTTCAACCAATGACACAAAATCACTTATTGGATGCACAAGATTGGTTAAAAACCCTAATTGGACGAGAATAAGTCCTTGGGAGGACGAAAATGACCTAAATGTTCAACCAATGACAAAATCACTTATTGGATGCACAAGATTGGTTAAAAACACTTATTGGACGAGAATAAGCCTTGGGAGGACAAAAATGACCTAAATGTTCAACCAATGACACAAAATCACTTATTGGATGCACAAGATTGGTTAAAAACCCTAATTGGACGAGAATAAGCCTGGGGAGGACGAAAATGACCTAAATGTTCAACCAATGACACAAAATCACTTATTGGATGCACAAGATTGGTTAAAAACCCTAATTGGTTAAGAATAAGCCTTGGGAGGACGAAAATGACCTAAATGTTCAACCAATGACACAAAATCACTTATTGGATGCACAAGATTGGTTAAAAACCGTAATTGGACGAGAATAAGCCTTGTGAGGACGAAAATGACCTAAATGTTCAACCAATGACAGAAAATCACTTATTGGATGCACAAGATTGGTTAAAAACCCTAATTGGTTAAGAATAAGCCTTGGGAGGACGAAAATGACCTAAATGTTCAACCAATGACACAAAATCACTTATTGGATGCACAAGATTGGTTAAAAACCGTAATTGGACGAGAATAAGCCTTGTGAGGACGAAAATGACCTAAATGTTCAACCAATGACACAAAATCACTTATTGGATGCATAAGATTGGTTAAAAACCCTAATTGGACGAGAATAAGCCTTGGGAGGACGAAAATGACCTAAATGTTCAACCAATGACACAAATGTACTTATTGGATGCACAAGATTGATTAAAACCCCTAATTGGACGAGAATAAGCCTTGGGAGGACGAAAATAACCTAAATGTTCAAACAATGACACAAAATCACTTATTGGATGCACAAGATTGGTTCAAAACCCTAATTGGACGAGAATAAGCCTAGGGAGTATGAAAATAACCTAAATGTTCAACCAATGACACAAAATCACTTATTGGATGCACAAGATTGGTTAAAAACCCTAATTGAGGAGAATAAGCCTTGGGAGGACGAAAATGACTTAATTGCCCAACCAATGACACAAAATCACTTATTGGATGCACAAGATTGGTTAAAAACCCGAATTGGACGAGAATAAGCCTTGGAAGAACGAAAATGACCTAAATGTTCAACAATTGACACAAAATCACTTATTGGATGCACAAGATTGGTTAAAAACCCAAATTGGACGAGAATAAGCCTTGGGAGGCAAAAATGACCTAAATGTACAACCAATGACAGAAAATCACTTATTGGATGCACAAGATTGGTTAAAAACCCTAATTGAACGAGAATAAGCCTTGGGACGACGAAAATGACATAAATGTTCAACCAATGACACAAATGTACTTATTGGGTGCACAAGATTGGTTAAAAACCCTTATTGGACGAGAATAAACTTTGGGAGGACGAAAATGACCTAAATGTTCAACAAATGGCACAAAATCACCTATTGGATGCACAAGATTGGTTAAAAACCCTAATTGGACGAGAATAAGCCTTGGGAGGACGAAAATGACCTAAATGTTCAACCAATGACACAAATGTACTTATTGGATGCACAAGATTGGTTTAAACCCCTAATTGGACGAGAATAAGCCTTGGGAGGACGAAAATGACCTAAATGTTCAACCAATGACACAAATGTACTTATTGGATGTACAAGATTGGTTAAAAACCCTAATTGGACGAGAATAAGCCTTGGGAGGACGAAAATGACCCAAATGTTCAACCAATGACACAAATGTACTTATTGGATGCAAAAGATTGGTTAAAAACCCTAATTGGACGAGAATAAGCCTTGGGAGGACGAAAATGACCTAAATGTTCAACCAATGACACAAATGTACTTATTGGATGCACAAGATTGGTTAAAAATCCTAATTGGACGAGAATAAGCCTTGGGAGGACGAAAATGACCTTACTGTTCAACCAATGACACAAAATCACTTATTGGATGCACAAGATTGGTTCAAAACCCTAATTGGACGAGAATAAGCCTAGGGAGAACGAAAATGACCTAAATGTTCAACCAATGACACAAAATCACTTATTGAATGCACAAGATTGGTTAAAAACCCTAATTTGACGAGAATAAGCCTTGGGAGGACGAAAATGACCTAAATGTTCAACCAATGAAACAAAATCACTTATTGGATGCACAAGATTGGTTAAAAACCCTAATTGGACGAGAATAAGCCTTGGTAGGACGAAAATGACCTAAATGTTCAACCAATGACACAAAATCACTTATTGGATGCTCAAGATTGGTTAAAAACCCTAATTGGATGAGAATAAGCCTTGGGAGGACGAAAATGACCTAAATGTTAAACCAATGACAAAAAATCACTTATTTGATGCACAAGATTGGTTAAAAACCCAAATTGGACGAGAATAAGCCTTGGGAGGACGAAAATGACCTAAATGTTCAACCAATGACACAAAATCACTTATTGGATGCACAAGATTGGTTAAAAACCGTAATTGGACGAGAATAAGCCTTGTGAGGACGAAAATGACCTAAATGTTCAACCAATGACACAAAATCACTTATTGGATGAATAAGATTGGTTAATAACCCTAATTGGTCGATAATAAGCCTTGGGAGGACGAAAATGACCTAAATGTTCAACCAATGACACAAAATCACTTATTGGATGCACAAGATTGGTTAAAAACCCTAATTGAACGAGAACAAGCCTTGGGAGGACGAAAATGACCTAAATGTTCAACCAATGACACAAAATCACTTATTGGATGCACAAGATTGGTTAAAAACCCTAATTGAACGAGAACAAGCCTTGGGAGGACGAAAATGACCAAAATGTTCAACCAATGACACAAATGTACTTATTGGATGAACAAGATTGGTTAAAAACTCTAATTGGACGAGAATAAGCCTTGGGAGGACGAAAATGACCTAAAAGTTCAACCAATGGCACAAAATCACTTATTGGATGCACAAGATTGGTTAAAAACCCTAATTGGACGAGAATAAGCCTTGGGAGGACGAAAATGACCTAAATGTTTCAACCAATGACACAAATGTACTTATTGGATGCACAAGATTGGTTAATACCGCTAATTGGACGACAATAAGCCTTGGGAGGACGAAAATAACCTAAATGTTCAAACAATGACACAAAATCACTTATTGGATGCACAAGATTGGTTCAAAACCCTAATTGGACGAGAATAAGCCTTGGGAGGACGAAAATGACCTAAATGTTCAACCAATGACACAAAATCACTTATTGGATGCTCAAGATTGGTTAAAAACCCTAATTGGACGAGAATAAGCCTTGGGAGGATGAAAATGACCTAAATGTTCAACCGATGACACAAAATCACTTATTGGATGCACAAGATTGGTTAAAAACCCAAATTGGACGAGAATAAGCCTTCGGAGGCAAAAATGACCTAAATTTTCAACCAATGACACAAAATCACTTATTGGATGCACAAGATTGGTTAAAAACCCTAATTGAACGAGAATAAGCCTTGGGAGGACGAAAATGACCTAAATGTTCAACCAATGACACAAATGTACTTATTGGATGCACAAGATTGGTTAAAAACCCTTATTGGACGAGAATAAGCCTTGGGAGGATGAAAATGACCTAAATTTTCAACAAATGGCACAAAATGACCTATTGGATGCACAACATTGGTTAAAAACCCTAATTGGACGAGAATAAGTCCTTGGGAGGACGAAAATGACCTAAATGTTCAACCAATGACAAAATCACTTATTGGACGAGAATAAGCCTTGGGAGGACAAAAATGACCTAAATGTTCAACCAATGATACAAAATCACTTATTGGATGCACAAGATTGGTTAAAAACCCTAATTGGACGAGAATAAGCCTTGGGAGGACGAAAATGACCTAAATGTTCAACCAATGACACAAAATCACTTATTGGATGCACAAGATTGGTTAAAAACCCTAATTGGACGAGAATAAGCCTTGGGAGGATGAAAATGACCTAAATGTTCAACCAATGACACAAAATCACTTATTGGATGCAGAAGATTGGTTAAAAACCCTAATTGGACGAGAATAAGCCTTGGGAGGACGAAAATGATCTAAATGTTCAACCAATGACACAAAATCACTTATTGGATGCACAAGATTGGTTAAAAACCCTAATTGGACGAGAATAAGCCTTGGGAGGACGAAAATGACCTAAATGTTCAACCAATGACACAAAATCACTTATTGGATGCACAAGATTGGTTAAAAACCCTAATTGGACGAGAATAAGCCTTGGGAGGACAAAAATGACTTAAATGTTCAACCAATGACACAAATGTACTTATTGGATGCACAAGATTGGTTAAAAACCCTAATTGGACGAGAATAAGCCTTGGGAGGACGAAAATGACCTAAATGTTCAACCAATGACACAAAATCACTTATTGGATGCACAAGATTGGTTAAAAACCCTAATTGGACGAGAATAAGCCTTGGGAGGACGAAAATGACCTAAATGTTCAACCAATGACACAAAAGGACTTATTGGATGCACAAGATTGGTTAAAAACCCTAATTGGACGAGAATAAGCCTTGGGAGGACGAAAATGACCTAAATGTTCAACCAATGACACAAATGTACTTATTGGATGCACAAGATTGGTTAAAAACCCTAATTGGATGAGAATCAGCCTTGGGAGGACGAAAATTACCTAAATGTTCAACCAATGACACAAATGTAGTTATTGGATGCACAAGATTGGTTAAAAACCCTAATTGGACGAGAATAAGCCTTGGGAGGACGAAAATGACCTAAATGTTCAACCAATGACACAAATGTACTTATTGGATGCACAAGATTGGTTAAAAACCCTAATTGGATGGGAATAAGCCTTGGGAGGACGAAAATGACCTAAATGTTCAACCAATGACACAAAATCACTTATTGGAAGCACAAGATTGGTTAAAAACCCTAATTGGACGAGAATAAGCCTTGGTAGGACGAAAATGACCTAAATGTTCAACCAATGACACAAAATCACTTATTGGATGCTCAAGATTGGTTAAAAATCCTAATTGGACGAGAATAAGCCATGGGAGGACGAAAATGACCTAAATGTTAAACCAATGACAAAATATCACTTATTTGATGCACAAGATTGGTTAAAAACCCAAATTGGACGAGAATAAGCCTTGGGAGAACGAAAATGACCTAAATATTCAACCAATGACACAAAATCACTTATTGGATGCACAAGATTGGTTAAAAACCGTAATTGGACGAGAATAAGCCTTGTGAGGACGAAAATGACCTAAATGTTCAACCAATGACACAAAATCACTTATTGGATGCATAAGATTGGTGAATAACCCTAATTGGTCGAGAATAAGCCTTGGGAGGACGAAAATGACCTAAATGTTCAACCTATGACACAAAATCACTTATTGGATGCACAAGATTGGTTAAAAACCCTAATTGAACGAGAACAAGCCTTGGGAGGACGAAAATGACCTAAATGTTCAACCAATGACACAAAATCACTTATTGGATGCACAAGATTGGTTAAAACCCCTAATTGGACGAGAATAAGCCTTAGGAGGACGAAAATGACCAAAATGTTCAACCAATGACACAAATGTACTTATTGGATGAACAAGATTGGTTAAAAACTCTAATTGGACGAGAATAAGCCTTGGGAGGACAAAAATGACCTAAAAGTTCAACCAATGGCACAAAATCACTTATTGGATGCACCAGATTAGTTAAAAACCCTAATTGGACGAGAATAAGCCTTGGGAGGACGAAAATGACCTAAATGTTCAACCAATGACACAAATGTACTTATTGGATGCACAAGATTGGTTAAAACCCCTAATTGGACTAGAATAAGCCTTGGGAGGACGAAAATAACCTAAATGTTCAAACAATGACACAAAATCACTTATTGGATGCACAAGATTGGTTCAAAACCCTAATTGGACAAGAATAAGCCTAGGGAGGACGAAAATAACCTAAATGTTCAAACAATGACACAAAATCACTTATTGGATGCACAAGATTGGTTAAAAACCCTAATTGAGGAGAATAAGCCTTCGGAGGACGAAAATGACTTAATTGCTCAACCAATGACACAAAATCACTTATTGGATGCACAAGATTGGTTAAAAACCCGAATTGGACGAGAATAAGCCTTGGAAGAACGAAAATGACCTAAATGTTTAACCAATGACACAAAATCACTTATTGGATGCTCAAGATTGGTTAAAAACCCTAATTGGACGAGAATAAGCCTTGGGAGGACGAAAATGACCTAAATGTTCAACCAATGACACAAAATCACTTATTGGATGCACAAGATTGGTTAAAAACCCAAATTGGACGAGAATAAGCCTTGGGAGGCAAAAATGACCTAAATGTTCACCCAATGACAGAAAATCACTTATTGGATGCACAAGATTGGTTAAAAACCCTAATTGAACGAGAATAAGCCTTGGGAGGACGAAAATGACATAAATGTTCAACCAATGACACAAATGTACTTATTGGGTGCACAAGATTGGTTAAAAACCCTTATTGGACGAGAATAAACCTTGGGAGGACGAAAATGACCTAAATGTTCAACAAATGGCACAAAATCACCTATTGGATGCACAAGATTGGTTAAAAACCCTAATTGGACGAGAATAAGCCTTGGGAGGACGAAAATGACCTAAATGTTCAACCAATGACACCATTGTACTTATTAAATGCACAAGATTGGTTAAAAACCCTAATTGGACAAGAATAAGCCCTTGGAGGACGAAAATCCTAAATGTTCAAACAATGACACAAAATCACTTATTGGATGCACAAGATTGGTTCAAAACCCTAATTGGACGAGAATAAGCCTAGGGAGGACGAAAATGACCTAAATGTTCAACCAATGACTCAAAATCACTTATTGGATGCACAACATTGGTTAAAAACCCTAATTGGACGAGAATAAGTCCTTGGGAGGACGAAAATGACCTAAATGTTCAACCAATGACAAACTCACTTATTGGATGCACAAGATTTGTTAAAAACACTTATTGGACGAGAATAAGCCTTGGGAGGACAAAAATGACCTAAATGTTCAACCAATGACACAAAATCACTTATTGGATGCACAAGATTGGTTAAAAACCCTAATTGGACGAGAATAAGCCTAGGGAGGACGAAAATGACCTAAATTTTCAACCAATGACACAAATGTACTTATTGGATGCACAAGATCGGTTAAAAACCCTAATTGGACGAGAATAAGCCTTGGGATGACGAAAATGACCTAAATGTTCAACCAATGACACAAATGTACTTATTGGCTGCATAAGATTGGTTAAAAACCCTAATTAGACGAGAATAAGCCTTGGGAAGACGAAAATGACATAAATGTTCAATTAATGACACAAAATCACTTATTGGATACACAAGATTGGTTAAAAACCCTAATTGGACGAGAATAAGCCTAGGGAGGACGAAAAATGACCTAAATGTTCAACCAATGACACAAAATCACTTATTGGATGCATAAGATTGGTTAAAAACCCTAATTGGACGAGAATAAGCCTTGGGAGGACGAAAATGACCTAAATGTTCAACCAATGACACAAATGTACTTATTGGATGCACAAGATTGGTTAAAAACCATAATTGGACGAGAATAAGCATTGGTTGGACGAAAATGACCTAAATGTTCAACCAATGACACAAAATCACTTATTGGATGCACAAGATTGGTTAAAAACCCTAATTGGACGAGAATAAGCCTTGGGAGGACGAAAATGACCTAAATGTTCAACCAATGGCATAAAATCACTTATTGGATGCACAACATTGTTTAAAAACCCTAATTGGACGAGAATAAGCCTAGGGAGGACGAAAATGACCTAAATGTTCAACCAATGACACAAAATCACTTATTGGATGCACAAGATTGGTTAAAAACCCTAATTGGACGAGAATAAGCTTTGGTAGGACGAAAATGACCTAAATGTTTAACCACTGACACAAAATCACTTATTGGATGCACAAGATTGGTTAAAAACCCTAATTGGACGAGAATAAGCCTTGGGAGGACGAAAATGACCTAAATGTTCAACCAATGACACAAAATCACTTATTGGATGCACAAGATTGGTTAAAAACCCTAATTGTACGAGAATAAGCCTAGGGAGGACGAAAATGACCTAAATGTTCAACCAATGACACAAAATCACTTATTGGAAGCACAAGATTGGTTAAAAACCCTAATTGGACGAGAATAAGCCTTGGGAGGACGAAAATGACCTAAATGTTCAACCAATGACACAAAATCACTTATTGGATGCACAAGATTGGTTAAAAACCCTAATTGGACGAGAATAAGCCTTGGGAGGACGAGTATGACCTAAATGTTCAACCAATGACACAAATTTACTTATTGGATGCACAAGATTGGTTAAAAACCCTAATTGGACGAGAATAAGCCTTGGGAGGACGAAAATTACCTAAATGTTCAACCAATGACACAAAATCACTTATTGGATGCACAAGATTGGTTAAAAACCCAAATTGGACGAGAATAAGCCTTGGGAGGACGAAAATGACCTAAATGTTCAACCAATGACACAAAATCACTTATTGGATGCACAAGATTGGTTAAAAACCCTAATTGGACGAGAATAAGACTTGGGAGGACGAAAATGACCTAAATGTTCAACCAATGACACAAAATCACTTATTGGATGCACAAGAATGGTTAAAAACCCTAATTGGACGAGAATAAGCTTTGGGAGGACGAAAATGACCTAAATGTTCAACCAATGACAAAAAATCACTTATTGGATGCACAAGATTGGTTAAAAACCCTAATTGGACGAGAATAAGCCTTGGGAGGACAAAAATGACCTAAATGTTCAACCAATGACACAAAATCACTTATTGGATGCACAAGATTGCTTAAAAACCCTAATTGGACGAGAATAAGCATAGGGAGGACGAAAATGACCTAAATGTTTAACCAATGACACAAATGTACTAGTTGGATGCACAAGATTGGTTAAAAACCCTAATTGGACGAGAATAAGCCTTGGGAGGACGAAAATGACCTAAATGTTCAAACAATGACACAAAATCACTTATTGGATGCACAAGATTGGTTAAAAACCCTAATTGGACGAGAACAAGCCTTGGGAGGACGAAAATGACCTAAATGTTCAACCAATGACACAAAATCACTTATTGGATGCACAAGATTGGTTAAAACCCCTAATTGGACGAGAATAAGCCTTAGGAGGACGAAAATGACCAAAATGTTCAACCAATGACACAAATGTACTTATTGGATGAACAAGATTGGTTAAAAACTCTAATTGGACGAGAATAAGCCTTGGGAGGACGAAAATGGCCTAAAAGTTCAACCAATGGCACAAAATCACTTATTGGATGCACAAGATTGGTTAAAAACCCTAATTGGACGAGAATAAGCCTTGGGAGGACGAAAATGACCTAAATGTTCAACCAACGACACAATATCACTTATTGGATGCACAAGATTGGTTAAAAACCCTAATTGGATGGGAATAAGCCTTGGGAGGAGGAAAATGACCTAAATGTTCAACCAATGACACAAAATCACTTATTGGATGCACAAGATAGGTTAAAAACCCAAATTGGACGAGAATAAGCCTTGGGAGGACGAAAATGACCTAAATGTTCAACCAATGACACAAAATCACTTATTGGATGCACAAGATTGGTTAAAAACCGTAATTGGACGAGAATAAGGCTTGTGAGGACGAAAATGACCTAAATGTTCAACCAATGACACAAAATCACTTATTGGATGCATAAGATTGGTTAATAACCCTAATTGGTCGAGAATAAGCTTTGGGAGGACGAAAATGACCTAAATGTTCAACCAATGACACAAAATCACTTATTGGATGCACAAGATTGGTTAAAAACCCTAATTGAACGAGAACAAGCCTTGGGAGGACGAAAATGACCTAAATGTTCAACCAATGACACAAAATCACTTATTGGATGCACAAGATTGGTTAAAACCCCTAATTGGACGAGAATAAGCCTCAGGAGGACGAAAATGACCAAAATGTTCAACCAATGACACAAATGTACTTATTGGATGAACAAGATTGGTTAAAAACTCTAATTGGACGAGAATAAGCCTTGGGAGGACGAAAATGACCTAAAAGTTCAACCAATGGCACAAAATCACTTATTGGATGCACAAGATTGGTTAAAAACCCTAATTGGACGAGAATAAGCCTTGGGAGGACGAAAATGACCTAAATGTTCAACCAACGACACAATATCACTTATTGGATGCACAAGATTGGTTAAAAACCCTAATTGGATGGGAATAAGCCTTGGGAGGAGGAAAATGACCCAAATGTTCAACCAATGACACAAAATCACTTATTGGATGCACAAGATAGGTTAAAAACCCAAATTGGACGAGAATAAGCCTTGGGAGGACGAAAATGACCTAAATGTTCAACCAATGACACAAAATCACTTATTGGATGCACAAGATTGGTTAAAAACCCTAATTGAACGAGAACAAGCCTTGGGAGGACGAAAATGACCTAAATGTTCAACCAATGACACAAAATCACTTATTGGATGCACAAGATTGGTTAAAACCCCTAATTGGACGAGAATAAGCCTTAGGAGAACGAACATGACCAAAATGTTCAACCAATGACACAAATGTACTTATTGGATGAACAAGATTGGTTAAAAACTCTAATTGGACGAGAATAAGCCTTGGGAGGACGAAAATGACCTAAAAGTTCAACCAATGGCACAAAATCACTTATTGGATGCACAAGATTGGTTAAAAACCCTAATTGGACGAGAATAAGCCTTGGGAGGACGAAAATGACCTAAATGTTCAACCAATGACACAAATGTACTTATTGGATGCACAAGATTGGTTAAAACCCCTAATTGGAAGAGAATAAGCATTGGGAGGACGAAAATGACCTAAATGTTCAACCAATGACACAAAATCACTTATTGGATGCACAAGATTGGTTAAAAACCCTAATTGGACGAGAATAAGCCTTGGGAGGACGAAAATGACCTAAATGTTCAACCAATGACACAAATGTACTTATTAGATGCCCAAGATTGGTTAAAAACCATAATTGGACAAGAATAAGCTTAGGGAGGACGAAAATGACCTAAATGTTCAACCAATGACACAAATGTACTTATTGGATGCACAACATTGGTTAAAAACCCTAATTGGACGAGAATAAGCCTTGGGAGGACGAAAATGACCTAAATGTTCAACCAATGACACAAAATCACTTATTGGATGCACAAGATTGGTTAAAAACCCTAATTGGACGAGAATAAGCCTTGCGAGGACGAAAATGGCCTAAATGTTCAACCAATGACACAAATGTACTTATTGGATGCACAAGATTGGTTAAAAACCCTAATTGGACGAGAATACGCATTGGGAAGACAAAAATGACCTAAATAATCAACCAATGAGACAAAATCACTTATTGGATGCACAAGATTGGTTAAAAAACCCAATTGGTGGAGAATAAGCCTTGGGAGGACGAAAATGACCTAAATGTTAAACCAATGACACAAATATACTTATTGGATGCACAACATTGGTTAAAAACCCTAATTGGACGAGAATAAGCCTTGGGAGGACGAAAATGACCTAAATGTTCAACCAATGACACAAAATCACTTATTGGATGCACAACATTGGTTAAAAACCCTAATTGGACGAGAATAAGCCTTGGGAGGACGAAAATGACCTAAATGTTCAACCAATGACACAAAATCACTTATTGGATGCACAAGATTGGTTAAAAACCCTAATTGGACGAGAATAAGCCTTGGGAGGACGAAAATGACCTAAATGTTCAACCAATGACACAAATGTACTTATTGGATGCAAAAGATTGGTTAAAAACCCTAATTGGACGAGAATAAGCCTTGGGAGGACGAAAATGACTTAAATGATTAACCCATGACACAAATGTACTTATTGGATGCACAAGATTGGTTCAAAACCCTAATTGGACGAGAATAAGCCTTGGGAGGACAAAAATGACATAAATGTTCAACCAATGACACAAAATCATTTATTGGATGCACAAGATTGGTTAAAAACCCTAATTGGACGAGAATAAGCCTTGGGAGGACGAAAATGACCTAAATGTTCAACCAATGACACAAAATCACTTATTGGATGCACAAGATTGGTTAAAAACCCTAATTGGACGAGAATAAGCCTTGGGAGGACGAAAATGACCTAAATGTTCAAACAATGACACAAAATCACTTATTGGATTCACAAGATTGGTTAAAAACCCTAATTGGACGAGAATAAGCCTTGGGAGGACGAAAATGACCTAAATGTTCAACCAATGACACAAAATCACTTATTGGATGCACAAGATTGGTTAAAAACCCTAATTGGACGAGAATAATCCTAGGGAGGACGATAATGACCTAAATGTTCAACCAATGACACAAAATCACTTATTGGATGCACAAGATTGGTTAAAAACCCTAATTGGACGAGAATAAGCCTTGGGAGGACGAAAATGACCTAAATGTTCAACCAATGACACAAAATCACTTATTGGATGCACAAGATTGGTTAAAAACCCTAATTGGACGAGAATAAGCATAGGTAGGACGAAAATGACCTAAATGTTCAACCAATGACACAAATGTACTTATTGGATGCACAAGATTGGTTAAAAACCCTAATTGGACGAGAATAAGCCTAGGGAGGACGAAAATGACCTAAATGTTCAACCAATGACACACATGCACTTATTGGATGCACAAGATTGGTTAAAAACCCTAATTGGACGAGAATAAGCCTTGGGAGGACGAAAATGACCTAAATGTTCAACCAATGACACAAATGTACTTATTGGATGCACAAGATTGGTTAAAAACCCTAATTGGACGAGAATAAGCCTTGGGAGGACGAAAATGACCTAAATGTTCAACCAATGACACAAAATCACTTATTGGATGCACAAGATTGGTTAAAAACCCTAATTGGACGAGAATAACCCTTGGGGGGACGAAAATGACCTAAATGTTCAACAAATGACACAAAATCACTTATTGGATGCACAAGATTGGTTAAAAACCCTAATTGGACGAGAATAAGCCTTGGGAGGACGAAAATGACCTAAATGTTCAACCAATGACACAAATGTACTTATCGGATGCACAAGATTGGTTAAAAACCCTAATTGGACGAGAATAAGCCTTGGGAGGACGAAAATGACCTAAATGTTCAACCAATTACACAAATGTACTTATTGGATGCACAAGATTGGTTAAAAACCCTAATTGGATGAGAATAAGCGTTGGGAAGACTAAAATGACCTAAATGTTCAATCAATGACACAAATGTACTTATTGGATGCACAAGATTGGTTAAAAACCCTAATTGGACGAGAATAAGCCTTGGGAGGACGAAAATGACCTAAATGTTCAACCAATGACACAAAATCACTTATTGGATGCACAAGATTGGTTAAAAACCCTAATTGGACGAGAATAAACCTTGGGAGGACGAAAATGACCTAAATGTTCAACCAATGACACAAATGTACTTATTGGATGCACAAGATTGGTTAAAAACCCTAATTTGCTGAGAATAAGCCTTGGGAGGACGAAAATGACCTAAATGTTCAACCAATGACACAAATGTACTTATTGGATGCACAAGATTGGTTAAACACCCTAATTTGACGAGAATAAGCCTAGGGAGGACGAAAATGACCTAAATGTTCAACCAATGACACAAAATCACTTATTGGATGCACAAGATTGGTTAAAAACCCTAATTGGACGAGAATAAGCCTTGGGAGGACGAAAATGACCTAAATGTTCAACCAATGACACAAAATCACTTATTGGATGCACAAGATTGGTTAAAAACCCTAATTGGACGAGAATAAGCTTTTGGAGGACATAAATGAACTAAATGTTCAACCAATGACACTAATGTACTTATTGGATGCACAAGATTGGTTAAAAACCCTAATTGGACGAGAATATGCCTTGGGAGGACGAAAATGACCTAAATGTTCAACCAATGGCATAAAATCACTTATTGGATGCACAAGATTGTTAAAAATCCCTAATTGGACGAGAATAAGCCTAGGGAGGACGAAAATGACCTAAATGTTCAACCAATGACACAAAATCACTTATTGGATGCACAAGATTGGTTAAAAACCCTAATTGGACGAGAATAAGCCTTGGGAGGACGAAAATGACCTAAATGTTCAACCAATGACACAAAATCACTTATTGGATGCACAAGATTGGTTAAAAACCCTAATTGGACGAGAATAAGCCTAGGGAGGACGAAAGTGACCTAAATGTTCACCCAAAGACACAAATGTACTTATTGGATGCACAAGATTGGTTAAAAACCCTAATTGGACGAGAATAAGCCTTGAGAGGACGAAAATGACCTAAATGTTCAACCAATGACACAAAATCACTTATTGGATGCACAAGATTGGTTAAAAACCCTAATTGGACGAGAATAAGACTTGGGACGACGAAAATGACCTAAATGTTCAACCAATGACACAAAATCACTTATTGGATGCACAAGATTGGTTAAAAACCCTAATTGGACGAGAATAAGCCTTGGGAGGACGAAAATGACCTAAATGTTCAACCAATGACACAAAATCACTTATTGGATGCACAAGATTGGTTAAAAACCCTAATTGGACGAGAATAAGCCTTGGCGGGACATAAAGGACCTAAATGTTAAATTAATGGCACAAAATCACTTATTGGATGCACAAGATTGGTTAAAAACCCTAATTGGACAAAAATAAGCCTAGGGAGGACGAAAATGACCTAAATGTTCAACCAATGACACAAATGTACTTATTGGATGCTCAAGATTGGTTAAAAACCCTAATTCGACGAGAATAAGCCTAGGGAGGACGAAAATGACCTAAATGTTCAACCAATGACACAAAATCACTTATTGGATGCACAAGATTGGTTAAAAACCCTAATTGGACGAGAATAAGCTTTTGGAGGACATAAATGACCTAAATGTTCTACCAATGACACAAATGTACTTATTGGATGCACAAGATTGGTTAAAAACCCTAATTGGACGAAAATAAGCATTGGGAGGACGAAAATCACCTAAATGTTCAACCAATGGCACAAAATCACTTATTGGATACACAAGAGTGGTTAAAAACCCTAATTGGACGAGAATAAGCCTTGGGAGGACGAAAATGACCTAAATGTTCAACCAATGACACAAAATCACTTATTGGATGCACAAGATTGGTTAAAAACCCTAATTGGACGAGAATAAGCGTTGGAAGGACGTAAATGACCTAAATGTTCAACCAATGACACAAAATCACTTATTGGATGCACAAGAATAGTTAAAAACCCTAATTGGACGAGAATAAGCCTAGTGAGGACGAAAATGACCTAAATGTCCAACCAATGACACAAAATCACTTATTGGATGCACAAGATTGGTTAAAAACCCTAATTGGACGAGAATAAGCCTTGGGAGGACGAAAATGACCTAAATGTTCAACCAATGACACAAAATCACTTATTGGATGCACAAGATTGGTTAAAAACCCTAATTGGACGAGAATAAGCCTTGGGAGGACGAAAATGACCTAAATGTTCAACCAACCACACAAAATCACTTATTGGATGCGCAAGATTGGTTAAAAACTCTAATTGGACGAGAATAAGCCTTGGGAGGACGAAAATGACCTAAATGTTCAACCAATGACACAAATGTACTTATTGGATGCACAAGATTGGTTAAAAACCCTAATTGGACGAGAATAAGCCTTGGGAGAGCGAAAATGACCTAAATGTTCAACCAATGACACAAAATCACTTATTGGATGCACAAGATTGGTTAAAAACCCTAATTGGATGAGAATAAGCCTTGGGAGGACGAAAATGACCTAAATGTATAACCAATGACACAAAATCACTTATTGGATGCAAAAGATTGGTTAAAAACCCTAATTGGACGAGAATAAGCCTTGGGAGGACGAAAATGACCTAAATGTTCAACCAATGACACAAATGTACTTATTGGATGCACAAGATTGGTTAAAAACCCTAATTGGACGAGAATTAGCCTTGGGAGGATGAAAATGACCTAAATGTTCAACCAATGACGCAAATGTACTTATTGGATGCCCAAGATTGGTTAAAAACCCTAATTGGACGAGAATAAGCCTTGGGAGGACGAAAATGACCTAAATGTTCAACCAATGACACAAAATCACTTATTGGATGCACAAGATTGGTTAAAAACCCTAATTGGACGAGAATAAGCCTTTGAAGGACGAAAATGACCGAAATGTTCAACCAATGACACAAATATACTTATTGGATGCGCAAGATTGGTTAAAAACCCTAATTGGACGAGAATAAGCCTTGGGAGGACGAAAATGACCTAAATGTTCAACCAATGACACAAAATCACTTATTGGATGCACAAGATTGGTTAAAAACCCTAATTGGACGAGAATAAGCCTTGGAAGGACGAAAATGACCTAAATGTTCAACCAACGACACAAACTCACTTATTGGATGCACAAGATTGGTTAAAAACCCTAATTGGACGAGAATAAGCCTTGGGAGGATGAAAAATGACCTAAATGTTCAACAATTGACACAAATGTACTTATTGGATGCACAAGATTGGTTAAAAACCCTAATTCGACAAGAATAAGCCTTGGTAGGACGAAAATGACCTAAATGTTCAACCAATGACACAAAATCACTTATTGGATGCACAAGATTGGTTAAAAACCCTAATTGGACGAGAATAAGCCTTGGGAGGACGAAAATGACCTAAATGTTCAACCAATGACACAAAATCACTTATTGGATGCACATGATTGGTTAAAAAACCTAATTGGACAAGAATAAGCTAGGGAGGACGAAAATGACCTAAATGTTCAACCAATGACACAAATGTACTTATTGGATGCACAAGATTGGTTAAAAACCCTAATTGGACGAGAATAAGCCTTGGTAGGACGAAAATGACCTAAATGTTCAACCAATGACACAAAATCACTTATTGGATGCACAAGATTGGTTAAAAACCCTAATTGGACGAGAATAAGCCTTGGGAGGACGAAAATGACCTAAATGTTCCACCAATGACATAAATGTACTTATTGGATGCACAAGATTGGTTAAAAACCCTAATTGGACGAGAATAAGCCTTGGGAGGACGAAAATGACCTAAATGTTCAACCAATGACACAAAATCACTTATTGGATGCACAAGATTGGTTAAAAACCCTAATTGGACGAGAATAAGTCCCTGGTGGACGAAAATGACCTAAATGTTCAACCAATGAGACAAAATCACTTATTGGATCCACAAGATTGGTTTAAAACCCTAATTGGACGAGAATAAGCCTTGGGATGACGAAAATGACCTAAATGTTCAACCAATGACACGAAATCACTTATTGGATGCACAAGATTGGTTTAAAACCCTAATTGGAGGAGAATTGGCCTTTGGAGGACGAAAGTGACCTAAATGTTCAACCAATGACCCAAATGTACTTATTGGATGCACAAGATTGATTAAAAACCCTAATTGGACGAGAATAAGGCTTGGGAGGACGAAAATGACCTAAATGTTCAAACAATTACACAAAATCACTTATTTGATGCAAAAGATTGGTTAAAAACCCTAATTGGACGAGAATAAGCCTTGGGAGGATGAAAATGGCCTAAATGTTCAACCAATGACACAAATTATCTTATTGGATGCTCAAGATTGGTTAAAAACCCTAATTGGACGAGAATAAGCCTTGGGAGGACGAAAATGACCTAAATGTTCAACCAACGACACAAAATTACTTATTGGATGCTCAAGATTGGTTAAAAACCCTAATTGGACGAGAATAAGCCTTGGGAGGACGAAAATGACCTAAATGTTCAACCAATGACACAAAGCACTTATTGGATGCACAAGATTGGTTAAAAACCCAAATTGGAC
>JBBPBP010000614.1:0-49826 GCA_037974735.1 Cicer chorassanicum
TTGGTTAAAAACCCTAATTGGACGAGAATAAGTCTTGGGAGGACGAAAATGACCTAAATGTTCAACCAATGACACAAAATCACTTATTGGATGAACAAGATTGGTTAAAAACCCTAATTGGACAAGAATAAGCCTTGGGAGGACGAAAATGACCTAAATGTTCAACCAATGATACAAAATCACTTATTGGATGCACAAGATTGGTTAAAAACCCTAATTAGACAATAATAAGCCTTGGGAGGACGAAAATGACCTAAATGTTCAACCAATGACACAAAATCACTTATTGGATGCACAAGATTGGTTAAAAACCCTAATTGGACGAGAATAAGCCTTGGGAGGACGAAAATGACCTAAATGTTCAACCAATGACACAAAATCACTTATTGGATGCACAAGATTGGTTAAAAACCCTAATTGGACGAGAATAAGCCTTGGGAGGACGAAAATTGCCTAAATGTTCAACCAATGACACAAAATCACTTATTGGATGCACAAGATTGGTTAAAAACCCTAATTGGACGAGAATAAGCCTTGGGAGGAGGATAATGACCTAAATGTTCAACCAATAACACAAATGTACTTATTGGATGCACAAGATTGATTAAAAACCCTAATTGGATGAGAATAAGGCTTGGGAGGACGAAAATGACCTAAATGTTCAACCAATGGCACAAAATCACTTATTGGATGCACAAGATTGGTTAAAAACCCTAATTGGACGAGAATAAGCCTTGGGAGGACGAAAATGACCTAAATGTTCAACCAATGACACAAAATCACTTATTGGATGCACAAGATTGGTTAAAAACCCTAATTGGACGAGAATAAGCCTTGGGAGAAATCACCTAAATTTTCAACCAATGACACAAAATCACTTATTGGATGCACAAGATTGGTTAAAAACCCTAATTGGACGACAATAAGCCTAGGGAGGACGAAAATCACCTAAATGTTCAACCAATGACACAAATGTACTTATTGGATTCACAAGATTGGTTAAAAACCTTAATTGGACGAGAATAAGCCTTAAGAGGATGAAAATGACCTAAATGTTCAACCAATGACACAAAATCACTTATTGGATGCACAAGATTGGTTAAAAACCCTAATTGGACGAGAATAAGCCTTGGGAGGACGAAAATGACCTAAATGTTCAACCAATGACACAAAATCACTTATTGGATGCACAAGATTGGTTAAAAACCCTAATTGGACGAGAATAAGCCTTGGGAGGACGAAAATGACCTAAATGTTCAACCAATGACACAAATGTACTTATTGGATGCAAAAGATTGGTTAAAAACCCTAATTGGACGAGAATAAGCCTTGGGAGGACGAAAATGACTTAAATGATTAACCCATGACACAAATGTACTTATTGGATGCACAAGATTGGTTCAAAACCCTAATTGGACGAGAATAAGCCTTGGGAGGACAAAAATGACATAAATGTTCAACCAATGACACAAAATCATTTATTGGATGCACAAGATTGGTTAAAAACCCTAATTGGACGAGAATAAGCCTTGGGAGGACGAAAATGACCTAAATGTTCAACCAATGACACAAAATCACTTATTGGATGCACAAGATTGGTTAAAAACCCTAATTGGACGAGAATAAGCCTTGGGAGGACGAAAATGACCTAAATGTTCAACCAATGACACAAAATCACTTATTGGATGCACAAGATTGGTTAAAAACCCTAATTGGACGAGAAAAATCCTAGGGAGGACGAAAATGACCTAAATGTTCAACCAATGACACAAATGTACTTATTGGATGCACAAGATTGGTTAAAAACCCTAATTGGACGAGAATAAGCCTTGGGAGGACGAAAATGACCTAAATGTTCAACCAATGACACAAAATCACTTATTGGATGCACAAGATTGGTTAAAAACCCTAATTGGACGAGAATAAGCCTAGGAAGGACGAAAACGACCTAAATGTTCAACTAATGACACAAATGTACTTATTGGATGCACAAGATTGGTTGAAAACCCTAATTGGACGAGAATAAGCCTTGGGAGGACGAAAATGACCTAAATGTTCAACCAATGACACAAAATCACTTATTGGATGCACAAGATTGGTTAAAACCCCTAATTGGACGAGAATAAGCCTTGGGAGGACGAAAATGACTAAAATGTTCAACCAATGACAAAAAATCACTTGTTGGATGCACAAGATTGGTTAAAAATCCTAATTGGACGAGAATAAGCATTCGGAGGACGAAAATGACCTAAATGATCAACCAATGACACAAATGTACTTATTGGATGCACAAGATTGGTTAAAAACCCTAATTGGACGAGAATAAGCCTAGGGAGGACGAAAATGACCTAAATGTTCAACCAATGACACAAAATCACTTATTGGATGCACAAGATTGGTTAAAAACCCTAATTGGACGACAATAAGCCTTGGGACGACGAAAATGACCTAAATGTTCAACCAATGACACAAAATCACTTATTGGATGCACAAGATTAGATAAAAACCCTAATTGGACGAGAATAAGTCTTTAGAGGACGAAAATGACCTAAATGTTCAACCAATGACACAAAATCACTTATTGGATGCACAAGATTGGTTAAAAACCCTAATTGGACGAGAATAAGCTTTTGGAGGACATAAATGACCTAAATGTTCAACCAATGACACAAATGTACTTATTGGATGCACCAGATTGGTTAAAAACCCTAATTGGACGAGAATAAGCCTAGGGAGGACGAAAATGACCTAAATGTTCAACCAATGACACAAAATCACTTATTGGATGCACAAGATTGGTTAAAAACCCTAATTGGACGAGAATAAGCCTAGGGAGGACGAAAATGACCTAAATGTTCAACCAATGACACAAAATCACTTATTGGATGCACAAGATTGGTTAAAAACCCTAATTGGACGAGAATGAGCTTACGGAGGACGAAAATGACCTAAATGTTCAACCAATGACACAAAATCACTTATTGGATGCACAAGATTGGTTAAAAACCCTAATTGGACGAGAATAAGCCTTGGGAGGACGAAAATGACCTAAATGTTCAACCAATGACACAAAATCACTTATTGGATGCACAAGATTGGTTAAAAACCCTAATTGGACGAGAATAAGTTTTAGGAGGACGAAAATGAACTAAATGTTCAACCAATGACACAAAATCACTTATTGGATGCACAAGATTGGTTAAAAACCCTAATTGGACGAGAATAAGCCTTGGGAGGACGAAAATGACCTAAATGTTCAACCAATGACACAAATGTACTTATTGATTGCACAAGATTGGTTAAAAACCCTAATTGGACGAGAATAAGCCTTGGGAGGACGAAAATGACCTAAATGTTCAACCAATGACACAAAATCACTTATTGGATGCACAAGATTGGTTAAAAACCCTAATTGGACGAGAATAAGCCTTGGGAGGACGAAAATGACCTAAATGTTCAACCATTGACACAAAATCACTTATTGGATGCACAAGATTTGTTAAAAACCCTAATTGGACGAGAATAAGCCTTGGGAGGACGAAAATGACCTAAATGTTCAACCAATGACACAAATGTACTTATTGGATGCACAAGATTGGTTAAAAACCCTAATTTGACGAGAATAAGCCTTGTGAGGACGAAAAATGACCTAAATGTTCAACCAATGACACAAATGTACTTATTGGATGCACAAGATTGGTTAAAAACCCTAATTGGACGAGAATAAGCCTTGGGAGGACGAAAATGACCTAAATGTTCAACCAATGACACAAAATCACTTATTGGATGCACAAGATTGGTTAAAAACCCTAATTGGACGAGAATAAGCCTTGGGAGGAAGAAAATGACCTAAATGTTCAACCAATGACACAAAAGTACTAATTGGATGCACAAGATTGGTTAAAAACCTTAATTGGAGGAGAATATGCCTTGGGAGGACGAAAATAACCTAAATGTTCAAACAATGACACAAAATCACTTATTGGATACACAAGATTGGTTCAAAACCCTAATTGAACGAGAATAAGCCTAAGGAGGACGAAAATGACCTAAATGTTCAACCAATGACACAAAAGCACTTACTGGATGCACAAGATTGGTTAAAAACCCTAATTGGACGAGAATAAGCCTTGGGAGGACGAAAATGACCTAAATGTTCAACCAATGACACAAAATCACTTATTGGATGCACAAGATTGGTTAAAAACCCTAATTGGACGAGAATAAGTCTTGGGAGGACGAAAATGACCTAAATGTTCAACAAATAACACAAATGTACTTATTGGATGCACAAGATTGGTTAAAAACCCTAATTGGACGAGAATAAGCCTTGGGAGGACGAAAATGACCTAAATGTTCAACCAATGACACAAAATCACTTATTGGATGCACAAGATTGGTTAAAAACCCTAATTGAACGAGAATAAGCCTAAGGAGGACGAAAATGACCTAAATGTTCAACCAATGACACAAAATCACTTACTGGATGCACAAGATTGGTTAAAAACCCTAATTGGACGAGAATAAGCCTTGGGAGGACGAAAATGACCTAAATGTTCAACCAATGACACAAAATCACTTATTGGATGCACAAGATTGGGTAAAAACCCTAATTGGACGAGAATAAGCCTTGGGAGGAAGAAAATGACCTAAATGTTCAACCAATGACACAAAATCACTTATTGGATGCACAAGATTGGTTAAAAACCCTAATTGGACGAGAATAAGCCTTGGGAGGACGAAAATGACCTAAATGTTCAACCAATGACACAAAATCACTTATTGGATGCACAAGATTGGTTAAAAACCCTAATTGGACGAGAAAAAGAGTAGGGAGGACAAAAATGACCCAAATATTCAACCAATGACACAAATGTACTAATTGGATGCACAAGATTGGTTAAAAACCCTAATTGGACGAGAATAAGCCTAGGGAGGACGAAAATGACCTAAATGTTCAACCAATGACACAAAATCACTTATTGGATGCACAAGATTGGTTAAAAACCCTAATTGGACTAGAATAAGCCTTGGGAGGACGAAAATGTCCTAAATGTTCAACAAATGACAAAAATGTACTTATTGGATGGACAAGATTGGTTAAAAACCCTAATTGGACGAGAATAAGCCTTGGGAGGACGAAAATGACCTAAATGTTTAACCAATGACACAAAATCACTTATTGGATGCACAAGATTGGTTAAAAACCCTAATTGGACGAGAATAAGCCTTGGGAGGACGAAAATGACCTAAATGTTCAACCAATGACACAAAATCACTTATTGGATGCACAAGATTGGTTAAAAACCCTAATTGGACATGAATGAGCCTTGGGAGGACGAAAATGACCTAAATGTTCAACCAATGACACAAAATCACTTAAGGGATGCACAAGATTGGTTAAAAACCCTAATTGGACGAGAATAAGCCTTGGGAGGACGAAAATGACCTAAATGTTCAACCAATGACACAAAATCACTTATTGGATGCACAAGATTGGTTAAAAACCCTAATTGGACGAGAATAAGCCTAGGGAGGACGAAAATGAACTAAATGTTCCACCAATGACACAAATCTACTTACTGGATGCACAAGGTTGGTTAAAAACCCTAATTGGACGAGAATAAGCCTTCGGAGGACGAAAATGACCTAAATGTTCATTCAATGACACAAATGTACTTATTGGATGCACAAGATTGGTAAAAAACCCTAATTGGACGAGAAGAAGCCTTGGGAGGACGAGAATGACCTAAATGTTCAACCAATGACACAAAATCACTTATTGGATGCACAAGATTGGTTAAAAACCCTAATTGGAAGAGAATAAGCCTAGGGATGACGAAAATGACCTAAATGTTCGACCAATGACACAAAATCACTTATTGAATGCATAAGATTGGTTAAAAATCCTAATTGGATGAGAATAAACCTAGGAAGGTCGAAAATGACCTAAAAGTTCAACCAATGACACAAACGTACTTATTGGATGCACAAGATTGGTTAAAAACCCTAATTGGATGAGAATAACCATACGGAGGACGAAGATGACCTAAATGTTCAACCAATGACAAAAAATCACTTATTGGATGCACAAGATTGGTTAAAAACCCTAATTGGACGAGAATAAACCTTGGGAGGACGAAAATGACCTAAATGTTCAACCAATGACACAAAATCACTTATTGGATGCACAAGATTGGTTAAAACCCTTATTGGACGAGAATAAGCCTAGGGAGGACGAAAATGACCTAAATGTTCAACCAATGACACAAAATCACTTAGTGGATGCACAATTTTGGTTAAAAACCCTAATTGGACGAGAATAAGTCTTGGGAGGACGAAAATGACCTAAATGTTCAACCAATGACACAAAATCACTTATTGGATGAACAAGATTGGTTAAAAACCCTAATTGGACAAGAATAAGCCTTGGGAGGACGAAAATGACCTAAATGTTCAACCAATGACACAAAATCACTTATTGGATGCACAAGATTGGTTAAAAACCCTAATTGGACGAGAATAAGCCTAAGGAGGACGAAAATGACCTAAATATTCAACCAATGACACAAAATCACTTATTGGATGCACAAGATTGGTTAAAAACCCTAATTGGACGAGAATAAGCCTTGGGAGGACGAAAATGACCTAAATGTTCAACCAATGACACAAAATCACTTATTGGATGCACAAGATTGGTTAAAAACCCTAATTGGACGAGAATAAGCCTAGGGAAGACGAAAATGACCTAAATGTTCAACCAATGACAGAAACGTACTTATTGGATGCAGAAGATTAGTTAAAAACTCTAATTGGGCGAGAATAAGCCTTGGGAGGACGAAAATGACCTAAATGTTCAACCAATGACACAAAATCACTTATTGGATGCACTAGATTGGTTAAAAACATTAATTGGACGAGAATAAGCCTTGGGAGGACGAAAATGACCTAAATGTTCAACCAATGACACAAAATCACTTATTGGATGCACAAGATTGGTTAAAAACCCTAATTGGAAGAGAATAAGCCTTGGGAGGACGAAAATGACCTAAATGTTCAACCAATGACACAAATGTACTTATTGGATGCACAAGATTGGTTAATAACCCTAATTGGACGAGAATAAGCCTTGGGAGGACGAAAATAACCTACATGTTCAAACAATGACACAAAATAACTTATTGGATGCACAAGATTGGTTAAAAACCCTAATTGAACGAGAATAAGCCTAGGGAGGACGAAAATGACCTAAATGTTCAACCAATGAAACAAAATCACTTATTGGATGCACAAGATTGGTTAAAAACCCTAATTGGACGAGAATAAGCCTTGGGAGGACGAAAATGACCTAAATGTTCAACCAATGACACAAAATCACTTATTGGATGCACAAGATTGGTTAAAAACCCTAATTGGACGAGAATAAGCCTTTGGAGGACGAAAATGACCTAAATGTTCAACCAATGACACAAAATCACTTATTTGATGTACAAGATTGGTTAAAAACCCTAATTGGACGAGAATAAGCCTTGGGAGGACGAAAATGACCTAAATGTTCAACCAATGACACAAAATCACTTATTGGATGCACAAGATTGGTTAAAAACCCTAATTGGACGAGAATAAGCCTTAGGAGGACGAAAATGACCTAAATGTTAAACCAATGACACAAATGTACTTATTGGATGCACAAGATTGGTTAAAAACCCTAATTGGACGAGAATAAGCCTAGGAAGGACGAAAATGACCTAAATGTTCAACCAATGACACAAAATCACTTATTGTATGCACAAGATTGGTTAAAATCCCTAATATGACGAGGCTAAGCCTTGGGAGTACGAAAATGACCTAAATGTTCAACCAATGACACAAAATCACTTATTGGATGCACAAGATTGGTTAAAAACCCTAATTGGACGAGAATAAGCCTTGGGAGGACGAAAATGACCTAAATGTTCAACCAATGACACAAAATCACTTATTGGATGCACAAGATTGGTTAAAAACCCTAATTGGACGAGAATAAGCCTTGGGAGGACGAAAATGACCTAAATGTTCAACCAATGATACAAATGTTCTTATTGGATGCACAAGATTGGTTAAAAACCCTAATTGGACGAGAATAAGCCTTGGGAGGATGAAAATGACCTTAATGTTCAACCAATGACACAAATGTACTTATTGGATGCACAAGATTGGTTAAAAACCCTAATTGGACGAGAATAAGCCTTGGGAGGACGAAACTGACCTAAATGTTCAACCAATGACACAAAATCACTTATTGGATGCACAAGATTGGTTAAAAACCCTAATTGGACGAGAATAAGCCTTGGGAGGACGAAAATGACCTAAATGTTCAACCAATGACACAAAATCACTTATTGGATGCACAAGATTGGTTAAAAACCCTAATTGGACGAGAATAAGCCTTGGGAGGACTAAAATGACCTAAATCTTCAACCAATGACACAAATGTACTTATTGGATGCACAAGATTGGATAAAAACCCTTATTGGACGAGAATAAGCCCTGGGAGGACGAAAATGACCTAAATGTTCAACCAATGACACAAAATCACTTATTGGATGCACAAGATTGGTTAAAAACCCTAATTGGACGAGAATAAGCCTTGGGAGGACGAAAATGACCTAAATGTTCAACCAATGACACAAATTGACTTATTGGATGCACAAGATTGGTTAAAAACCCTAATTGGACGAGAATAAGCCTTGGGAGGACGAAAATGACCTAAATGTTCAACCAATGACACAAAATCACTTATTGGATGCACAAGATTGGTTAAAAACCCTAATTGGACGAGAATAAGTTTTGGGAGGACGAAAATGACGTAAATGTTCAACCAATGACACAAAATCACTTATTGGATGCACAAGATTGGTTAAAAACCCTAATTGGACGAGAATAAGCCTTAGGAGGACGAAAATGACCTAAATGTTCAACCAATGACACAAAATCACTTATTGGATGCTCAAGATTGGTTAAAAACCCTAATTGGACGAGAATAAGCCTTGGGAGGACGAAAATGACCTAAATGTTCAACCAATGACACAAAATCACTTATTGGATGCACAAGATTGGTTAAAAACCCAAATTGGACGAGAATAAGCCTTGGGAGGACTAAAATGACCTAAATGTTCAACCAATGACACAAAATCACTTATTGGATGCACAAGATTAGTTAAAAACGCGAATTGGACGAGAATAAGCCTTGGGAGGACGATAATGACCTAAATGTTCAACCAATAACACAAAATCACTTATTGGATGCACAAGATTGGTTAAAAACCCTAATTGGACGAGAATAAGCCTTGGGAGGACGAAAATGACCTAAATGTTCAACCAATGACACAAAATCACTTATTGGATGCACAAGATTGGTTAAAAACCCTAATTGGACGAGAATAAGCCTTGACAGGACAAAAATGACCTAAATGTTCAACCAATGACACAAAATCACTTATTGGATGCACAACATTGGTTAAAAACCCTAATTGGACGAGAATAAGTCTAGGGAGGACGATAATGACCTAAATGTTCAACCAATGACACAAAATCACTTATTGGATGCACAAGATTGGTTAAAAACCCTAATTGGACGAGAATAAGCCTTGGGAGGACGAAAATGACCTAAATGTTCAACCAATGACACAAAATCACTTATTGGATGCACAAGATGGGTTAAAAATCCTAATTGGACAAGAATAAGCCTAGGGAGGACGAAAATGACCTAAATGTTCAAGCAATGACACAAATGTACTTATTGGATGCACAAGATTGGTTAAAAACCCTAATTGGACGAGAATAAGCCTTGGGAGGACGAAAATGACCTAAATGTTCAACCAATGACACAAAATCACTTATTGGATGCACAAGATTGGTTAAAAACCCTAATTGGACGAGAATAAGCATTGGTAGGACGAAAATGACCTAAATGTTCAACCAATGATACAAATGTACTTATTGGATGCACAAGATTGGTTAAAAACCCTAATTGAACGAGAATAAGCCTTGGGAGGACGAAAATGACCTAAATGTTCAACCAATGACACAAATGTACTTATTGGATGCACAAGATTGGTTAAAAACCCTAATTGGAGGAGAATAAGCCTTGGGAGGACGAAAATGACCTAAATGTTCAACCAATGACACAAAATCACTTATTGGATGCACAAGATTTGTTAAAACCCCTAATTGGACGAGAATAAGCCTTTGAGGACGAAAATGACCTAAATGTTCAACCAATGACACAAATGTACTTATTGGATGCACAAGATTGGTTAAAAACCCTAATTGGACGAGAATAAGCCTTGGGAGGACGAAAATGACCTAAATGTTCAACCAATGACACAAAATCACTTATTGGATGCACAAGATTGGTTAAAAACCCTAATTGGACGAGAATAAGCATTGGGAGGACGAAAATGACCTAAATGTTCAACCAATGACACAAACGTACTTATTGGATGCACAAGATTGGTTAAAAACCCTAATTGGACGAGAATAAGCCTAGGGAGGACGAAAATGACCTAAATGTTCAACCAATGACACAAAATCACTTATTGGATTCACAAGATTGGTTAAAAACCCTAATTGGACGAGAATAAGCCTTGGGAGGACGAAAATGACCTAAATGTTTAACCAATGACACAAAATCACTTATTGGATGCACAAGATTGGTTAAAAACCCTAATTGGACGAGAATAAGTCTTGGGAGGAAGAAAATGACCTAAATGTTCAACCAATGACACAAAATCACTTATTGGATGCACAAGATTGGTTAAAAACCCTAATTGGACGAGAATAAGCCTTGGGAGGACGAAAATGACCTAAATGTTCAACCAATGACACAAAATCACTTATTGGATGCACAAGATTGGTTAAAAACCCTAATTGGAAGAGAATAATCCTACAGAGGTTGAAAATGACCTAAATGTTCAACCAATGACACAAATGTACTTATTGGATGCACAAGATTGGTTAAAAACCCTAATTGGACGAGAATAAGCCTAGGGAGGACGAAAATGAACTAAATGTTCAACCAATGACACAAATGTACTTACTGGATGCACAAGATTGGTTAAAAACCCTAATTGCACGAGAATAAGCCTTGGGAGGACGAAAATGACCTAAATGTTCATTCAATGACACAAATGTACTTATTGGATGCACAAGATTGGTTAAAAACCCTAATTGGACGAGAATAAGCCTTGGGAGGACGAAAATGACCTAAATGTTCAACCAATGACACAAAATCACTTATAAGATGCACAAGATTGGTTAAAAACCCTAATTGGAAGAGAATAAGCCTAGGGATGACGAAAATGACCTAAATGTTCATTCAATGACACAAATGTACTTATTGGATGCACAAGAATGGTAAAAAACCCTAATTGGACGAGAAGAAGCCTTCGGAGGACGAAAATGACCTAAATGTTCATTCAATTACACAAATGTACTTATTGGATGCACAAGATTGGTAAAAAACCCTAATTGGACGAGAATAAGCCTTGGGAGGACGAGAATGACCTAAATGTTCAACCAATGACACAAAATCACTTATTGGATGCACAAGATTGGTTAAAAACCCTAATTGGAAGAGAATAAGCCTAGGGATGACGAAAATGACCTAAATGTTCGACCAATGACACAAAATCACTTATTGAATGCATAAGATTGGTTAAAAATCCTAATTGGATGAGAATAAACCTAGGAAGGTCGAAAATGACCTAAAAGTTCAACCAATGACACAAACGTACTTATTGGATGCACAAGATTGGTTAAAAACCCTAATTGGATGAGAACAACCATACGGAGGACGAAAATGACCTAAATGTTCAACCAATGACAAAAAATCACTTATTGGATGCACAAGATTGGTTAAAAACCCTAATTGGACGAGAATAAGCCTTGGGAGGACAAAATGACCAAAATGTTCAAGCAATGACACAAAATCACTTATTGGATGCACAAGATTGGTTAAAAACCCTAATTGGACGAGAATAAACCTAGGGAGGACGAAAATGACCTAAATGTTCAACCAATGACACAAAATCACTTATTGGATGCACAAGATTGGTTAAAAACCCTAATTGGACGAGAATAAACCTTGGGAGGACGAAAATGACCTAAATGTTCAACCAATGACACAAAATCACTTATTGGATGAACAAGATTGGCTAAATACCCTAATTGGACAAGAATAAGCCTTGGGAGGACGAAAATGACCTAAATGTTCAACCAATGACACAAAATCACTTATTGGATGCACAAGATTGGTTAAAAACCCTAATTGGACGAGAATAAGTCTTGGGAGGAAGAAAATGACGTAAATGTTCAACCAATGACACAAAATCACTTATTGGATGCACAAGATTGGTTAAAAACCCTAATTGGACGAGAATAAGCCTTGGGAGGACGAAAATGACCCAAATGTTCAACCAATGACACAAAATCACTTATTGGATGCACAAGATTGGTTAAAAACCCTAATTGGAGGAGAATAAGCCTAGGGAAGATGAAAATGAACAAAATGTTCAACCAATGACACAAATGTACTTATTGGATGCACAAGGTTGGTTAAAAACCCTAATTCGACGAGAATAAGCCTTGGGAGGACGAAAATGACCTAAATGTTCATTCAATTACACAAATGTACTTATTGGATGCACAAGATTGGTTAAAAACCCTAATTGGACGAGAATAAGCCTTGGGAGGACGAAAATGACCTAAATGTTCAACCAATGACACAAAATCACTTATTGGATGCACAAGATTGGTTAAAAACCCTAATTGGAAGAGAATAAGCCTAGGGATGACGAAAATGACCTAAATGTTCGACCAATGACACAAAATCACTCATTGGATGCACAAGATTGGTTAAAACCCTAATTGGACAAGAATAAGCCTAGGGAGGACGAATATGACCTAAATGTTCAACCAATGACACAAAATCACTTATTGGATGCACAAGATTGGTTAAAAACCCTAATTGGACGAGAATAAGCCTTGGGAGGACGAAAATGACCTAAATGTTCAACCAATGACACAAAATCACTTATTGGATGCACAAGATTGGTTAAAAACCCTAATTGGACGAGAATAAGCCTAGGGAGGACGAAATTGACCTAAATGTTCAACCAATGACCCAAAATCACTTATTGGATGCACAAGATTGGTTAAAAACCCTAATTGGACCAGAATAAGCCTAGGGACGACGAAAATGACCTAAATGTTCAACCAATGACACAAAATCAATTATTGGATGAACAAGATTGGTTAAAAACCCTAATTGAACGAGAATAAGCCTTGGGAGGACGAAAATGACCTAAATGTTCAACCAATGACACAAAATCACTTATTGGATGCACAAGATTGGTTAAAAACCCTAATTGGACGAGAATAAGCCTTGGGAGGACGAAAATGACCTAAATGTTCAACCAATGACACAAAATCACTTATTGGATGCACAAGATTGGTTAAAAACCCTAATTGGACGAGAATAAGCCTAGGGAGGACGAAAATGAACTAAATGTTCCACCAATGACACAAATCTACTTACTGGATGCACAAGGTTGGTTAAAAACCCTAATTGGACGAGAATAAGCCTTCGGAGGACGAAAATGACCTAAATGTTCATTCAATGACACAAATGTACTTATTGGATGCACAAGATTGGTAAAAAACCCTAATTGGACGAGAAGAAGCCTTGGGAGGACGAGAATGACCTAAATGTTCAACCAATGACACAAAATCACTTATTGGATGCACAAGATTGGTTAAAAACCCTAATTGGAAGAGAATAAGCCTAGGGATGACGAAAATGACCTAAATGTTCGACCAATGACACAAAATCACTTATTGAATGCATAAGATTGGTTAAAAATCCTAATTGGATGAGAATAAACCTAGGAAGGTCGAAAATGACCTAAAAGTTCAACCAATGACACAAACGTACTTATTGGATGCACAAGATTGGTTAAAAACCCTAATTGGATGAGAATAACCATACGGAGGACGAAAATGACCTAAATGTTCAACCAATGACAAAAAATCACTTATTGGATGCACAAGATTTATTAAAAACCCTAATTGGACGAGAATAAGCCTTGGGAGGAAGAAAATGACCTAAATGTTCAACCAATGACACAAAATCACTTATTGGATGCACAAGATTGGTTAAAAACCCTAATTGGACGAGAATAAGCCTAGGGAGGACGAAAATGAACTAAATGTTCAACCAATGACACAAATGTACTTACTGGATGCACAAGGTTGGTTAAAAACCCTAATTGGACGAGAATAAGCCTTGGGAGGACGAAAATTACCTAAATGTTCATTTAATGACACAAATGTACTTATTGGATGCACAAGATTGGTTAAAAACCCTAATTGGACGAGAATAAGCCTTGGGAGGACGAAAATGACCTAAATGTTCAACCAATGACACAAAATCACTTATTGGATGCACAAGATTGGTTAAAAACCCTAATTGGAAGAGAATAAGCCTAGGGATGACGAAAATGACCTAAATGTTCGACCAATGACACAAAATCACTTATTGGATGCACAAGATTGGTTAAAACCCTAATTGGACGAGAATAAGCCTTGGGAGGACGAAAATGACCTAAATGTTCAACCAATGACACAAAATCACTTATTGGATGCACAAGATTGGTTAAAAACCCTAATTGGACGAGAATAAGCCTTGGGAGGACAAAAATGACTTAAATGTTCAACCAATGACACAAATGTACTTATTGGATGCACAAGATTGGTTAAAAACCCTAATTGGACGAGAATAAGCCTTGGGAGGACGAAAATGACCTAAATGTTCAACCAATGACACAAAATCACTTATTGGATGCACAAGATTGGTTAAAAACCCTAATTGGACGAGAATAAGCCTTGGGAGGACGAAAATGACCTAAATGTTCAACCAATGACACAAAATCACTTATTGGATGCACAAGATTGGTTAAAAACCCTAATTGGACGAGAAAAATCCTAGGGAGGACGAAAATGACCTAAATGTTCAACCAATGACACAAATGTACTTATTGGATGCACAAGATTGGTTAAAAACCCTAATTGGACGAGAATAAGCCTTGGGAGGACGAAAATGACCTAAATGTTCAAATAATGACACAAAATCACTTATTGGATGCACAAGATTGGTTAAAAACCCTAATTGGACGAGAATAAGCCTTGGGAGGACGAAAATGACCTAAATGTTCAACCAATGACACAAAATCACTTATTGGATGCACAAGATTGGTTAAAAACCTAATTGGACGAGAATAAGCCTTGGGAGGACGAAAATGACCTAAATGTTCAACCAATGACACAAATGTACTTATTGGATGCACAAGATTGGTTAAAAACCCTAATTGGACGAGAATAAGCCTTGGGAGGACGAAGATGACCTAAATGTTCAACCAATGACCCAATTGTACTTATTGGATGCACAAGATTGGTTCAAAACCCTAATTGGACGAGAATAAACCTTGGGAGGAAGAAAATGACCTAAATGTTCAACCAATGACACAAAATCACTTATTGGATGCACAAGATTGGTTAAAAACCCTAATTGGACGAGAATAAGCCTTGGGAGGACGAAAATGACCTAAATGTTCAACCAATGACACAAAATCACTTATTGGATGCACAAGATTGGTTAAAAACCCTAAATGGACGAGAATAATTTTAGGGAGGACGAAAATGACCTAAATGTTCAAACAATGACACAAAATCACTTATTGGATGCACAAGATTGGTTAAAAACCCTAGATGGACGAGAATAAGCCTAGGGAGGACGAAAATGACCTAAATGTTCAACCAATGACACAAAATCACTTATTGGATGCACAAGATTGGTTAAAAACCCTAATTGAACGAGAATAAGCCTTGGGAGGACGAAAATCACCTAAATGTTCAAACAATGACACAAAATCACTTATTGGATGCACAAGATTGGTTAAAAACCCTAATTGGACTATAATAAGCCTGGGAGGACGAAAATGACCTAAATGTTCAACCAATGACACAAAATCACTTATTGGATGCACAAGATTGGTTTAAAACCCTAATTGGACGAGAATAAGCCTTGGGAGGACGAAAATGACCTAAATGTTCAACCAATGACACAAAATCACTTATTGGATGCACAAGATTGGTTAAAAACCCTAATTGGACGAGAATAAGCCTAGGGAGGACGAAAATGACCTAAATGTTCAACCAATGACACAAAATCACTTATTGGATGCACAAGATTGGTTAAAAACCCTAATTGGACAAGAATAAGCCTAGGGAGGACGAAAATGAACTAAATGTTCAACCAATGACACAAATGTACTTATTGGATGCACAAGATTGGTTAAAAACCCTAATTGGACGAGAATAAGCCTTGGGAAGACGAAAATGACCTAAATGTTCAACCAATGACACAAATGTACTTATTGGATGGACAAGATTGGTTACAAACCCTAATTGGACGAGAATAAGCCTTGGGAGGACGAAAATGACCTAAATGTTCAACCAATGACACAAAATCACTTATTGGATGCACAAGATTGGTTAAAAACCCTAATTGGACGAGAATAAGCCTAGGGAGGACGAAAATGACCTAAATGTTCAACCAATGACACAAAATCACTTATTGGATGCACAAGATTGGTTAAAAACCCTAATTGGACGAGAATAAGCCTTGGGAGGACAAAAATAACCTAAAGGTTCAACCAATGACACAAATGTACTTATTGGATGCACAAGATTGGTTAAAAACCCTAATTGGACGAGAATAAGCCTAGGGAGGACGAAAATGACCTAAATGTTCAACCAATGACACAAAATCACTTATTGGATGCACAAGATTGGTTAAAAACCCTAATTGGACGAGAATAAGCCTAGGGAGGACGAAAATGACCAAAATGTTCAACCAATGACACAAAATCACTTATTGGATGCACAAGATTGGTTAAAAACCCTAATTGGACGAGAATAAGCCTTGGGAGGACGAAAATGATCTAAATGTTCAACCAATGACACAAAATCACTTATTGGATGCACAAGATTGGTTAAAAACCCTAATTGGACGAGAATAAGCCTTGGGATGACGAAAATGACCTAAATGTTCAACCAACGACACAAAATCACTTATTGGATGCACAAGATTGGTTAAAAACTCTAACTGGACGAGAATAAGCCTTGGGAGGACGAAAATTACCTAAATGTTCAACCAATGACACAAATGTACTTATTGGATGCACAAGATTGGTTAAAAACCCTAATTGGACGAGAATAAGCCTTGGGAGGACGAAAATGACCTAAATGTTCAACCAACGACACAAAATCACTTATTGGATGCACAAGATTGGTTAAAAACCCTAATTGGACGAGAATAAGCCTTGGGAGGACGAAAATCACCTAAATGTTCAACCAAGGACACAAAATCACTTATTGGATGCACAAGATTGGTTAAAAACCCTAATTGGACGAGAATAAGCCTTGGGAGGACGAAAATGACCTAAATGTTCAACCAATGACACAAAATCACTTATTGGATGCACAAGATTGGTTAAAAACCCTAATTGGACGAGAATAAGCCTTGGGAGGACGAAAATGACCTAAATGTTCAACCAATAACACAAAATCACTTATTGGATGCACAAGATTAGTTAAAAACCCTAATTGGACGAGAATAAGCCTAGGGAGGACGAAAATGACCTAAATGTTCAACCAATGACACAAAATCACTTATTGGATGCACAAGATTGGTTAAAAACCCTAATTGGACAAGAATAAGCCTAGGGAGGACGAAATGACCTAAATGTTCAACCAATGACACAAATGTACTTATTGGATGCACAAGATTGGTTAAAAACTCTAATTGGACGAGAATAAGCCTTGGGAGGACGAAAATGACCTAAATGTTCAACCAATGACACAAAATCACTTATTGGATGCACAAGATTGGGTAAAAACCCTAATTGGACGAGAATAAGCCTTGGGAGGAAGAAAATGACCTAAATGTTCAACCAATGACACAAAATCACTTATTGGATGCACAAGATTGGTTAAAAACCCTAATTGGACGAGAATAAGCCTTGGGAGGACGAAAATGACCTAAATGTTCAACCAATGACACAAAATCACTTATTGGATGCACAAGATTGGTTAAAAACCCTAATTGGAAGAGAATAAGACTAGGGATGACGAAAATGACCTAAATGTTCGACCAATGACACAAAATCACTTATTGGATGCACAAGATTGGTTAAAACCCTAATTGGACGAAAATAAGCCTAGGGAGGACGAAAATGACCTAAATGTTCAACCAATGACACAAAATCACTTATTGGATGCACAAGATTGGTTAAAAACCCTAATTGGACGAGAATAAGCCTAGGGATGACGAAAATGACCTAAATGTTCGACCAATGACACAAAATCACTTATTGAATGCATAAGATTGGTTAAAAATCCTAATTGGATGAGAATAAACCTAGGAAGGTCGAAAATGATCTAAAAGTTCAACCAATGACACAAACGTACTTATTGGATGCACAAGATTGGTTAAAAACCCTAATTGGATGAGAATAACCATACGGAGGACGAAAATGACCTAAATGTTCAACCAATGACAAAAAATCACTTATTGGATGCACAAGATTGCTTAAAAACCCTAATTGGACAAGAATAAGCCTTGGGAGGACGAAAATGGCCTAAATGTTCAACCAATGACACAAAATCACTTATTGGATGCACAAGATTGGTTAAAAAACCTAATTGGACGAGAATAAGCCTTGGGAGGACGAAAATGACCTAAATGTTCAACCAATGACACAAAATCACTTATTGGATGCACAACATTGGTTAAAAACCCTAATTGGACGAGAATAAGCCTAGGGAAGACGAAAATGAACAAAATGTTCAACCAATGACACAAATGTACTTACTGGATGCACAAGGTTGGTTAAAAACCCTAATTGGACGAGAATAAGCCTTGGGAGGACGAAAATGACCTAAATGTTCATTCAATGACACAAATGTACTTATTGGATGCACAAGATTGGTTAAAAACCCTAATTGGACGAGAATAAGCCTTGGGAGGACGAAAATGACCTAAATGTTCAACCAATGACACAAATTCACTTATGGGATGCACAAGATTGGTTAAAAACCCTAATTGGAAGAGAATAAGCCTAGGGATGACGAAAATGACCTAAATGTTCAACCAATGACACAAAATCACTTATTGGATGCACAAGATTGGTTAAAACCCTAATTGGACGAGAATAAGCCTTGGGAGGACGAAAATGACCTAAATGTTCAAGCAATGACACAAAATCACTTATTGGATGCACAAGATTGGTTAAAAACCCTAATTGGACGAGAATAAGCCTTGGGAGGACGAAAATGACCTAAATGTTCAACCAATGACACAAAATCACTTATTGGATACACAAGATTGGTTAAAAACCCTAATTGGACGAGAATAAGCCTTGGGAGTACGAAAATGACCTAAATGTTCAACCAATGACACAAAATCACTTATTGGATGCACAAGATTGGTTAAAAACCCTAATTGGACGAGAATAAGCCTTGGGAGGACGAAAATGACCTAAATGTTCAACCAATGACACAAAATCACTTATTGGATGCACAAGATTGGTTAAAAACCCTAATTGGACGAGAATAAGCATTCAGATGACAAAAAATGACTTAAATGTTCAACCAATGACACAAAATCACTTATTGGATGCACAAGATTGGTTAAAAACCCTAATTGGACGAGAATAAGCCTTGGGAGGACGAAAATGACGTAAATGTTCAACACATGACACAAAATCACTTATTAAATGCACAAGATTGGTTAAAAACCCTAATTGGACGAGAATAAGCCTAGGGAGGACGAAAATCACCTAAATGTTCAACCAATGACACAAATGTACTTATTGGATTCACAAGATTGGCTAAAAACCCTAATTGGACGAGAATAAGCCTTAAGAGGATGAAAATGACCTAAATGTTCAACCAATGACACAAAATCACTTATTGGATGCACAAGATTGGTTAAAAACCCTAATTGGACGAGAATAAGCCTAGGGAGGACGAAAATGACCTAAATGTTCAACCAATGACACAAAATCACTTATTGGATGCACAAGATTGGTTAAAAACCCTAATTGGACGAGAATAAGCCTTGGGAGGACGAAAATGACCTAAATGTTCAACCAATGACACAAAATCACTTATTGGATGCACAAGATTGGTTAAAAACCCTAATTGGAGGAGAATAAGCCTTTGGAGGACGAAAATGACCTAAATGTTCAACCAATAGCCCAAAATCGCTTATTGGATCCACAAGATTGGTTAAAAACCCTAATTGGACGAGAACAAGCCTAGGGAGGACGAAAATGACCTAAATGTTCAACCAGTGACACAAAATCACTTATTGGATGCACAAGATTGGTTAAAAACCCTAATTGGACGAGAATAAGCCTTGGGAGGACGAAAATGACCTAAATGTTCAACCAATGACACAAATGTACTTATTGGATGCACAAGATTGGTTAACACCCCTAATTGGACGAGAATAAGCCTTGGGAGGACGAAAATGACCTAAATGTTCAACCAATGACACAAAATCACTTATTGGATGCACAAGATTGGTTAAAAACCCTAATTGGACGAGAATAAGCCTTGGGAGGACAAAAATGACTTAAATGTTCAACCAATGACACAAATGTACTTATTGGATGCACAAGATTGGTTAAAAACCCTAATTGGACGAGAATAAGCCTTGGGAGGACGAAAATGACCTAAATGTTCAACCAATGACACAAAATCACTTATTGGATGCACAAGATTGGTTAAAAACCCTAATTGGACGAGAATAAGCCTTGGGAGGACGAAAATGACCTAAATGTTCAACCAATGACACAAAATCACTTATTGGATGCACAAGATTGGTTAAAAACCCTAATTGGACGAGAATAAGCCTAGGGAGGACGCAAATGACCTAAATGTTCAACCAATGACACAAATGTACTTATTGGATGCACAAGATTGGTTAAAAACCCTAATTGGACGAGAATAAGCCTTGGGAGGACGAAAATGACCTAAATGTTCAACCAATGGCACAAAATCACTTATTGGATGCACAAGATTGGTTAAAAACCCTAATTGGACGAGAATAAGCCTAGGGAGGATGAATATGACCTAAATGTTCAACCAATGACACAAAATCACTTATTGGATGCACAAGATTGGTTAAAAACCCTAATTGGACGAGAATAAGCCTTGGGAGGACGAAAATGACCTAAATGTTCAACCAATGACACAAATGTACTTATTGGATGCACAAGATTGGTTAAAAACCCTAATTTGACGAGAATAAGCCTCGGGAGGAAGAAAATGACCTAAATGTTCAACCAATGACACAAAATCACTTATTGGATGCACAAGATTGGTTAAAAACCCTAATTGGACGAGAATAAGCCTTGGGAGGACGAAAATGACCTAAATGTTCAACCAATGACACAAAATCACTTATTGGATGCACAAGATTGGTTAAAAACCCTAATTGGAAGAGAATAAGCCTTGGGAGCACGAAAATGACCTAAATGTTCAATCAATGACACAAATGTACTTATTGGATGCACAAGATTGGTTAAAAACCCTAATTGGACGAGAATAAGCCTTGGGAGGACGAAAATAACCTAAATGTTCAAACAATGACACAAAATCACTTATTGGATGCACAAGATTGGTTAAAAACCCTAATTGAACGAGAATAAGCCTAGGGAGGACGAAAATGACCTAAATGTTCAAACAATGACACAAAATCACTTATTGGATGCACAAGATTGGTTCAAAACCCTAATTGAACGAGAATAAGCCTAGGGAGGACGAAAATGACCTAAATGTTCAACCAATGACACAAAATCACTTATTGGATGCACAAGATTGGTTAAAAACCCTAATTGGACAAGAATAAGTCCCTGGAGGATGAAAATGAGCTAAATGTTCAACCAATGACACAAAATCACTTATTGGATGCACAAGATTGGTTAAAAACCCTAATTGGACGAGAATAAGCCTTGGGAGGACGAAAATGACCTAAATGTTCAACCAATGACACAAAATCACTTATTGGATGCACAAGATTGGTTAAAAACCCTAATTGGATGAGAATAACCCTAGGGAGGATGAAAATGACCTAAATGTTCAACCAATGACACAAAATCACTTATTGGATGCACAAGATTGGTTTAAAACCCTAATTGGACGAGAATAAGCCTTGGGAGGACGGAAATGAACTAAATGTTCAACCAATGACACAAAATCATTTATTGGATGCACAAGATTGGTTAAAAACCCTAGTTGGACGAGAATAAGCCTAGGGAAAACGAAAATGACCTAAATATTCAACCAATGACACAAATGTACTTATTGGATGCACAAGATTGGTTAAAAACCCTAATTGGACGAGAATAAGCCTTGGGAGGACGAAAATGACCTAAATGTTCAACCAATGACACAAAATCACTTATTGGATGCACAAGATTGGTTAAAAACCCTAATTGGACGAGAATAAGCCTTGGGAGGACGAAAATGACCTAAATGTTCAACCAATGACACAAAATCACTTATTGGATGCACAAGATTGGTTAAAAACCCTAATTGGACGAGAATAAGCCTAGGGAGGACGAAATTGACCTAAATGTTCAACCAATGACCCAAAATCACTTATTGGATGCACAAGATTGGTTAAAAACCCTAATTGGACCAGAATAAGCCTAGGGACGACGAAAATGACCTAAATGTTCAACCAATGACACAAAATCAATTATTGGATGAACAAGATTGGTTAAAAACCCTAATTGAACGAGAATAAGCCTTGGGAGGACGAAAATGACCTAAATGTTCAACCAATGACACAAAATCACTTATTGGATGCACAAGATTGGTTAAAAACCCTAATTGGACGAGAATAAGCCTTGGGAGGACGAAAATGACCTAAATGTTCAACCAATGACACAAAATCACTTATTGGATGCACAAGATTGGTTAAAAACCCTAATTGGACGAGAATAAGCCTAGGGAGGACGAAAATGACCTAAATGTTCAAGACTTATTCACTTATTGGATACACAAGATTGGTTAAAACCCCTAATTGGACGAGAATAAGCCTTGGGAGGACGAAAATGACCTAAATGTTCAACCAATGACACAAAATCACTTATTGGATTTACAAGATTGGTTAAAAACCCTAATTGGACGAGAATAAGCCTTGGGAGGACGAAAATGACCTAAATGTTCAACCAATGACACAAAATCACTTATTGGATGCACAAGATTGGTTAAAAACCCTAATTGGACGAGAATAAGCCTTGGGAGGACGAAAATGACCTAAATGTTCAACCAATGACACAAAATCACTTATTGGATGCACAAGATTGGTTAAAAACCCTAATTGGACGAGAATGAGCCTTGGGAGGATGAAAATGACCTAAATGTTCAAACAATGACACAAAATTACTTATTGGATGCACAAGATTGGTTAAAAACCCTAATTGGACGAGAATAAGCCTTGGGAGGACGAAAATGACCTAAATGTTCAACCAATGACACAAAATCACTTATTGGATGCACAAGATTGGTAAAAACCCTAATTGGACGAGAATAAGCCTAGGGAGGACGAAAATGACCTAAATGTTCAACCAATGACACAAAATCACTTATTGGATGCACAAGATTGGTTAAAAACCCTAATTGGACGAGAATAAGTCTTGGGAGGAAGAAAATGACGTAAATGTTCAACCAATGACACAAAATCACTTATTGGATGCACAAGATTGGTTAAAAACCCTAATTGGACGAGAATAAGCCTTGGGAGGACGAAAATGACCCAAATGTTCAACCAATGACACAAAATCACTTATTGGATGCACAAGATTGGTTAAAAACCCTAATTGGAGGAGAATAAGCCTAGGGAAGATGAAAATGAACAAAATGTTCAACCAATGACACAAATGTACTTATTGGATGCACAAGGTTGGTTAAAAACCCTAATTCGACGAGAATAAGCCTTGGGAGGACGAAAATGACCTAAATGTTCATTCAATTACACAAATGTACTTATTGGATGCACAAGATTGGTTAAAAACCCTAATTGGACGAGAATAAGCCTTGGGAGGACGAAAATGACCTAAATGTTCAACCAATGACACAAAATCACTTATTGGATGCACAAGATTGGTTAAAAACCCTAATTGGAAGAGAATAAGCCTAGGGATGACGAAAATGACCTAAATGTTCGACCAATGACACAAAATCACTCATTGGATGCACAAGATTGGTTAAAACCCCAATTGGACAAGAATAAGCCTAGGGAGGACGAATATGACCTAAATGTTCAACCAATGACACAAAATCACTTATTGGATGCACAAGATTGGTTAAAAACCCTAATTGGACGAGAATAAGCCTTGGGAGGACGAAAATGACCTAAATGTTCAACCAATGACACAAAATCACTTATTGGATGCACAAGATTGGTTAAAAACCCTAATTGGACGAGAATAAGCCTAGGGAGGACGAAAATGAACTAAATGTTCAACCAATGACACAAATCTACTTACTGGATGCACAAGGTTGGTTAAAACCCTAATTGGACGAGAATAAGCCTAGGGAGGACGAAAATGACCTAAATGTTCAACCAATGACACAAAATCACTTATTGGATGCACAAGATTAGTTAAAAACCCTAATTGGACGAGAATAAGCCTAGGGATGACGAAAATGACCTAAATGTTCGACCAATGACACAAAATCACTTATTGAATGCATAAGATTGGTTAAAAATCCTAATCGGATGAGAATAAACCTAGGAAGGTCGAAAATGACCTAAAAGTTCAACCAATGACACAAACGTACTTATTGGATGCACAAGATTGGTTAAAAACCCTAATTGGATGAGAATAACCATACGGAGGACGAAAATGACCTAAATGTTCAACCAATGACAAAAAATCACTTATTGGATGCACAAGATTGGTTAAAAACCCTAATTGGACGAGAATAAGCCTTGGGAGGACAAAATGACCAAAATGTTCAAGCAATGACACAAAATCACTTATTGGATGCACAAGATTGGTTAAAAACCCTAATTGGAAGAGAATAAGCCTAGGGATGACGAAAATGACCTAAATGTTCGACCAATGACACAAAATCACTTATTGGATGTACAAGATTGGTTAAAACCCTAATTGGACGAGAATAAGCCTAGGGAGGACGAAAATGACCTAAATGTTCAACCAATGACACAAAATCACTTATTGGATGCAAAAGATTGGTTAAAAACCCTAATTGGACGAGAATAAGCCTAGGGATGACGAAAATGACCTAAATGTTCGACCAATGACACAAAATCACTTATTGAATGCATAAGATTGGTTAAAAATCCTAATTGGATGAGAATAAACCTAGGAAGGTCGAAAATGACCTAAAAGTTCAACCAATGACACAAACGTACTTATTGGATGCACAAGATTGGTTAAAAACCCTAATTGGATGAGAATAACCATACGGAGGACGAAAATGACCTAAATGTTCAACCAATGACAAAAAATCACTTATTGGATGCACAAGATTTATTAAAAACCCTAATTGGACGAGAATAAGCCTTGGGAGGAAGAAAATGACCTAAATGTTCAACCAATGACACAAAATCACTTATTGGATGCACAAGATTGGTTAAAAACCCTAATTGGACGAGAATAAGCCTAGGGAGGACGAAAATGAACTAAATGTTCAACCAATGACACAAATGTACTTACTGGATGCACAAGGTTGGTTAAAAACCCTAATTGGACGAGAATAAGCCTTGGGAGGACGAAAATTACCTAAATGTTCATTTAATGACACAAATGTACTTATTGGATGCACAAGATTGGTTAAAAACCCTAATTGGACGAGAATAAGCCTTGGGAGGACGAAAATGACCTAAATGTTCAACCAATGACACAAAATCACTTATTGGATGCACAAGATTGGTTAAAAACCCTAATTGGAAGAGAATAAGCCTAGGGATGACGAAAATGACCTAAATGTTCGACCAATGACACAAAATCACTTATTGGATGCACAAGATTGGTTAAAACCCTAATTGGACGAGAATAAGCCTTGGGAGGACGAAAATGACCTAAATGTTCAACCAATGACACAAAATCACTTATTGGATGCACAAGATTGGTTAAAAACCCTAATTGGACGAGAATAAGCCTTGGGAGGACGAAAATGACCAAAATGTTCAACCAATGACACAAAATCACTTATTGGATGCAAAAGATTCGTTAAAACCCTAATTGGACGAGAATAAGCCTTGGGAGGACGAAAATGACCTAAATGTTCAACCAATGACACAAAATCACTTATTGGATGCACAAGATTGGTTAAAAACCCTAATTGGACGAGAATAAGCCTATGGAGGACGAAAATGATGTAAATGTTCAACTAATGACAGAAAATCACTTATTGGATGCACAAGATTGGTTAAAAACCCTAATTGGACGAGAATAAGCCTTGGGAGGACGAAAATGACCTAAATGTTCAACCAATGACACAAAATCACTTATTGGATGCACAAGATTGGTTAAAAACTTTAATTGGACAAGAATAAGCCTTGTAGGACGAAAATGACCTAAATGTTCAACCAATGACACAAATGTACTTATTGGATGCACAAGATTGGTTAAAAACCCTAATTGGACGAGAATAAGCCTAGGGAGGACGAAAATGACCTAAATGTTCAACCAATGACACAAAATCAATTATTGGATGCACAAGATTGGTTAAAACCCTAATTGGACTAGAATAAGCATTGGGAGGACGAAAAATGACCTAAATGTTCAACCAATGAGACAAATTTACTTATTGGATGCACAAGATTGGTTAAAACCCCTTATTAGACGAGAATAAGCCTAGGGAGGACGAAAATGACCTAAATGTTCAACCAATGACACAAAATCACTTATTGGAAGCACAAGATTGGTTAAAAACCCTAATTGGACGAGAATAAGCCTTGGGAGGACGAAAATGACCTAAATGTTCAACGAATGACACAAATGTACTTATTGGATGCACAAGATTGGTTAAAAACCGTAATTGGACGAGAATAAGCCTTGGGAGGACGAAAATGGCATAATGTTCAACCAATGACACAAAATCACTTATTGGATGCACAAGATTGGTTAAAAACCCTAATTGGACGAGAATAAGCCTAGGGAGGACGAAAATGACCTAAATGTTCAACCAATGACACAAATGTACTTATTGGTTGCACAAGATTGGTTAAAACCCCTAATTGGACGAGAATAAGCCTTGGGAGGACGAAAATGACCTAAATGTTCAACCAATGACACAAAATCACTTATTGGATGCACAAGATTGGTTAAAAACCCTAATTGGATGAGAATAAGCATTGGGAGGACGAAAATGACCTAAATGTTCAACCAATGACACAAATGTACTTATTGGATGCACAAGATTGGTTAAAACCCTAATTGGACGAGAATAAGCCTAGGGAGGACGAAAATGACCTAAATGTTCAACCAATGACACAAAATCACGTATTCGATGCACAAGATTGGTTAAAAACCCTAATTGGACGAGAATAAGCCTTGGGAGGACGAAAATGACCTAAATGTTCAACCAATGACACAAATGTACTTATTGGATGCACAAGATTGGTTAAAAACCCTAATTGGACGAGAATAAGCCTTGAGAGGACGAAAATGACCTAAATCTTCAAACAATGACACAAAATCACTTATTGGATGCACAAGATTGGTTAAAAACCCTAATTGGACGAGAATAAGCCTTGGGAGGACGAAAATGACCTAAATGTTCAACCAATGACACAAAATCACTTATTGGATGCACAAGATTGGTTAAAAACCCTAATTGGACGAGAATAAGCCTTGGGAGGATGAAAATGACCTAAATGTTCAACCAATGACACAAAATCACTTATTGGATGCAGAAGATTGGTTAAAAACCCTAATTGGACGAGAATAAGCCTTGGGAGGACGAAAATGATCTAAATGTTCAACCAATGACACAAAATCACTTATTGGATGCACAAGATTGGTTAAAAACCCTAATTGGACGAGAATAAGCCTTGGGAGGACGAAAATGACCTAAATGTTCAACCAATGACACAAAATCACTTATTGGATGCACAAGATTGGTTAAAAACCCTAATTGGACGAGAATAAGCCTTGGGAGGACGAAAATGACCTAAATGTTCAACCAATGACACAAAATCACTTATTGGATGCATATGATTGGTTAAAAACCCTAATTGGAAGAGAATAAGCCTAGGGAGGACAAAAATGACCTAAATGTTCAACCAATGACACAAAATCACTTATTGGATGCACAAGATTGGTTAAAAACCCTAATTGGACGAGAATAAGCCTTGGGAGGACGAAAATGACCTAAATGTTCAACCAATGACACAAAATCACTTATTGGATGCACAAGATTGGTTAAAAACCCTAGTTGGACAAGAATAAGCCTTGGGAGAATGAAAATGACCTAAATGTTCAACCAATGACACAAATGTACTTATTCGATGCACAAGAATAGTTAAAAACCCTAATTGGACGAGAATAAGCCTTGGGAGGACGAAAATGACCTAAATGTTCAACCAATGACACAAATGTACTTATTGGATGCACAAGATTGGTTAAAAACCCTAATTGGACGAGAATAAGCCTTGGGAGGACGAAAATGACCTAAATGTTCAACCAATGACACAAATGTACATACAGGATGCACAAGAATGGTTAAAAACCCTAATTGGACGAGAATAAGCCTTGGAAGGACGAAAATGACCTAAATGTTCAACCAATGACACAAATGTACTTATTGGATGCACAAGATTGGATAAAAACCGTAATATGACGAGAATAAACCTTTGGAGGAAGAAAATGACCTAAATGTTCAACCAATGACACAAAATCACTTATTGGATGCACAAGATTGGTTAAAAACCCTAATTGGACGAGAATAAGCCTTGGGAGGACGAAAATGACCTAAATGTTCAACCAATGACACAAATGTACTTATTGGATGCACAAGATTGGTTAAAAACCCTAATTGGACGAGAATAAGCCTTGGCAGGAGGAAAATGACCTAAATGTTCAACCAACGACATAAAATCACTTATTGGATGCACAAGATCGGTTAAAAACCCTAATTGGACGAGAATAAGCCTTGGGAGGACGAAAATGACCTAAATGTTCAACCAACGACACAAAATCACTTATTGGATGCACAAGATTGGTTAAAAACCCTAATTGGACGAGAATAAGCCTTGGGAGGACGAAAATGACCTAAATGTTCAACCAATGACACAAAATCACTTATTGGATGAACAAGATTGGTTAAAAACCCTAATTGGACGAGAATAAGCCTTGGGAGGACGAAAATGACCTAAATGTTCAACAAATGACACAAATGTACTTATTGGATGCACAAGATTGGTTAAAAACCCTAATTGGACGAGAATAAGCCTTGGGAGGACGAAAATGAACTAAATGTTCAACCAATGACACAAATGTACTTATTGGATGCACAAGATTGGTTAAAAACCCTAATTGGAAGCGAATAAGACTTGGGAGGACGAAAATTACCAAAATGTTCAACCAATGACACAAAATCACTTATTGGATGCACCAGATTGGTTAAAAACCCTAATTGGACGAGAATAAGCCTTGGGAGGACGAAAATGACCTAAATGTTCAACCAATGACACAAAATCACTTATTGGATGCACAAGATTGGTTAAAAACCCTAATTGGACGAGAATAAGCCTAGGGAGGACGAAAATGACCTAAATGTTCAACCAATGACACAAATGTACTTATTGGATGCACAAGATTGGTTAAAAACCCTAATTGGACGAGAATAAGCCTTAAGAGGACGAAAATGACCTAAATGTTTAACTAATGACACAAATGTACTTATTGGATGCACAAGATTGGTTAAAAACCCTAATTGGACGAGAATAAGCCTTGGGAGGACGAAAATGACCTAAATGTTCAACCAATGACACAAAATCACTTATTGGATGCCTTAGATTGGTTAAAAACCCTAATTGGACGAGAATAAGCCTTGGGAGGACGAAAATGACCTAAATGTTCAACCAATGACACAAAATCACTTATTGGATGCACAAGATTGGTTAAAAACCCTAATTGGACGAGAATAAGCCTAGGGAGGATGAAAATGACCTAAATGTTCAACCAATGACACAAAATCGCTTATTGGATGCACAAGATTGGTTAAAAACCCTAATCGGACGAGAATAAGCCTTGGGAGGACGAAAATGACCTAAATGTTTAACCAATGACACAAATGTACTTATTGGATGCACAAGATTGGTTAAAAACCCTAATTGGAGGAGAATAAGCCTTGGGAGGACGAAAATGACCTAAATGTTCAACCAATGACACAAAATCACTTATTGGATGCACAAGATTGGTTAAAAACCCTAATTGGACGAGAATAAGCCTAGTGAGGACGAAAATGACCTAAATGTTCAACCAATGACACAAAATCACTTATTGGATGCACAAGATTGGTTAAAAACCCTAATTGGACGAGAATAAGCCTTGGGAGGACGAAAATGACCAAAATGTTCAACCAATGACACAAAATCACTTATTGGATGCACAAGATTGGTTAAAAACCCTAATTGGAAGAGAATAAGCCTAGGGATGAAGAAAATGACCTAAATGTTCGACCAATGATACAAAATCACTTATTGGATGCACAAGATTGGTTAAAACCCTAATTGGACAAGAATAAGCCTAGGGAGGACGAAAATGACCTAAATGTTCAACCAATGACACAAAATCACTTATTGGATGCACAAGATTAGTTAAAAACCCTAATTGGACGAGAATAAGCCTAGGGATGACGAAAATGACCTAAATGTTCGACCAATGACACAAAATCACTTATTGAATGCATAAGATTGGTTAAAAATCCTAATTGGATGAGAATAAACCTAGGAAGGTCGAAAATGACCTAAAAGTTCAACCAATGACACAAACGTACTTATTGGATGCACAAGATTGGTTAAAAACCCTAATTAGACGAGAATAAGCCTTGGGAGGACGAAAATGACCTAAATGTTCAACCAATGACACAAAATCACTTATTGGATGCACAAGATTGGTTAAAACCCTAATTGGACGAGAATAAGTCTAGGGAGGACGAAAATGACCTAAATGTTCAACCAATGACACAAAATCACTTATTGGATGCACAAGATTGGTTAAAAACCCTAATTGGACGAGAATGAGTCTTGGAAGGACGAAAATGACCTAAATGTTCAACCAATGACACAAAATCACTTATTGGATGAACAAGATTGGTTAATGTAAGATGAGATGTGCACCTAAGAGGGGGGGTGAATTAGGTGTTTGGTTATTTTGATAGTTTTTAGACTTATAGTGATTGATTTTTGCGCTTATGGATAGTAAAAGATAATGTAAATGGCAGTAATGTAAAGAACACAACAGATTTATCCTGGTTCCCCTAATCACCAAGGGTACGTCCTGTCCTCTTGCTCACCACAAGAGATTTTCTTCACTATCTGTCAGAATATGTACAAGTCCTCACCCTGGGACCTTGGCTACAATCTTCTAACAAACTTTCAAAGATAGAACACTACTATCTTAGATACAACACTTAAAGAAAGTACAACTTTCTTTTACAAACACTTGTTGTTTTGATAAGGATATAGGAATAGAAAGAAGGTAGTATAATTCAAGATTTATTCAAGTACTTTTGAGAACCTTAAGGATATGAAAATGATATGCAGGTACTTGAATTTCTGAAAAAGACTTAGAAAAATTTAGAAAATTTAGTTCAAAGTCTTTGAAATTGTGTAATTTGAATTGGTAATTTGAATATGAAGTTATGACCTATTTATAGTCCTCAAACATCTCTTTAGATTCGTGGCCTTTAATCCAACAGGTTTGAGAAAGAATTGTAATGTTTTAAATTGAATTCAAAGCTGAAAAATTGCATTGCTTCCAGTTGTATTCGACTACCATATTTCTGTATTCGAATACAGCTTGCTGCAACGTTAAAAATTATTCAAACATTTCACTGTGTAGTCGAATACAGATGAGATGGCCAACTCTCTGACTTAGCCATGTTTTATCTTGTATTCGACTACGAGATATCTGTATTCGAATACAACTTGCTGCAACGTCAAAAATTATTCAAAATTTTCATTGTGTAGTCGAATATAGATGAGATGGCCAACTCTCTGACTTAGTTATGTTTTTATCTTGTATTCGACTACAAGATTGCTGTATTCGAATACGATATTATTTTTTGTCAAAAATAAAGATTCTAATATTTTGAAAATATTATTTTGGACTTTTGAAAATATTATTTATGCATATGCAAAGTAATTAAGGTTCTCTTGTATTTGAATTATGACTTGAATTATTTTACCTTTATCTAATCTATTTATTTGTAATTTCATCAAGGGGTGTTTGAGAATTCTTCTTTTTGTTGCGATGTCACCATTGGTCTTTGTGTATAATCAAAAACGTATTTTTACATTCTCCCCCTTTTTGATTATGACAAAACCATTGCTGTGGTTGTTGATGACTCCCCCGTAATGTAGGCGTATTGTACTCCCCCGTAATTTTTGCAATATGTGTTTTTGAGTACCTACAGATAAATTTTACCGGACAACAACAAGCAACAAAATACACAAAACAAAATACACAAAATTTCTCCCCCCTTTTGACATGATCAAAAAGAAGAATACCAGCAAATAGGAAAGTAATAGATTGAACATAACATAAATCAAGACAGATCATATTGGAGATAAGGAATCAGATACAATCATAAAAGTCATAGATTCATAAAGTCATAAAATCATAAAGTCATAAAAGTCATAGATTCAAAAAGTCATAAAATCATACAGTCATATAGGTCATACAACGATTACAGGAAGCAACGATTACATTTTAAGCAAAATAGCATGAAAGTCAATCCTAGGAACACAAGAAAACGAACTAGGCCTAGGAAACTAAGTACAAATCAGCGACGATCCGGAGGTAGATGGAGGTGATCAATTTTATCGGCGATGATACACATCTCGTGGACCAAGTTGTCGTGATTGGCAACGATGGTGGATTCGAGAGCTTGAAAGCGAGCATCGACCGAAGTGGTAAATCCTGAGAAGCAAGTCTGAAGAGAGTCAAGTTTATCCATAATCATGCGGTTAGTAACTTGATCATCATCAGACGCAGGATCGTCAGCAGCATCATCTGTAGGAGCACTAGCAGATGCCTGACCGATATCACTCTAATGGATGTATTTTTGCAGCGGTTCACTCCAAACAATTTTCATGCTAGGAAGAACACTCAAATCTAGCAGATTATCCTTAGTGACGGTATACACAACCTCCTCAGAAAAATCTACCCCAAAATGTTCAAGTATGCGAGAAACTTCCTTAGCATAGGGCAATCCAACAGCTTCACGGGAGACAAACATGACTGACTTAACAAAATATGCCCAGTTAAGAGGAAGACCATCATTCATGAAGTATAGAATCTGAAGTTCAAACTCAGAGAGTTGAGAATAGTTACCGGCCTTAGGTACCAAAATGTAACTCAAGAAGTAATGAAGCAGACGAAAGTCGACAGTTAAGTTTCCAACACTAAATCTTTGTCTTGCAAAGGTGGAGCTAGCCTGAAGTTGCTTGCGTTCTATGGTTTGTTTGTCAAAGCGACACAGAGCCGCATAAGCATCATGTTTCGAGATATTATGCCATTTGCATAAATTAGTCGGACTGAGTTTCTGGCCGAGATCAGGTATTTTCAAAATGTCACCAGTAGTATGAGAATCAAGTTCAGTAGTGATTCCTTTGACACGCGAAATCAACATTTTGCCATCACGACGAAGATTACAATAAAAGACTCGAACCAAATCAGGAAATATCGGACCTTTGTAAGCAATAAAGTCCTCAACATGTTGAGCCCTAAGTAAATCTGGAAATTGAAAAGCAGAGAATGAATCTAAAGTACCGAATTTGGGAATGATGAGCCTCTTGTCGGAGTAAAGTGTGCGAAACCGAGTAATTTCTTCGAGAGAATGCAGAAGACGAGACAAATCCGTGATGCTGGTGCTCTTCGTGCGTCGCTTGGAAGGACCCAAGCTTGCATGCTTGGTGCGAGGTCCACGTTTGCGTGCGTTTTCAACAGTGTTGGAGATGTTTGACATTTTGGTGGAGGTTTTAGGGTTCGGATTCGATACTGAGTTGTAGGTGGGAAGGAGATTTGAATTCGCGAAGCTGAATTTTGGGGGTTAGGGTTCGTGAAATCGCGAATTTGAAGAAAAGGGAGAAGGATTTCGCAAAGGATTGAAGGAAATCAAGGTTTGGAAAGGCAAGCTTGAATGAACGAAGCCGTTCTGGAGATTGATTCGCAAAGAGGAAGATGAAGTTCGCAGAGACAAAGTACGAGTTCGCAGGGAAGGAGGGAGGTGTATTCGGCTACTGACTGTCACTGCTATATATATGACAGAAAACCGAGAATCTGTATTCGAATACAGGAAGATGGTAATTGAATACAGGTTTCCAGAATCATCTGTATTCGAATACAGTTGGATTGTATTCGGCTACGACTTCCAGAATTTTGAAACAGACATGATTTTATCAAGCACAACATAACACAAACGTCATATAATCACAGAAATAACATGTAAACATAGTCAACTAGATTCTAATATGTGAAGACAAGAATTAACATATTGATAACATTTTAATTCAAATAGTCAACTAAGTTCAAATAACATGTAAACATGTGAAGACAAGAATTAACATATTGATAACATTTTAATTCAAATAGTCAACTAAGTTCAAATAACATGTAAACATGTGAAGACAAGAATTAAGCCATACCTTTGTCATGATGATAACATTTTACCTGATGTTTAAAGATCACTTTCACTTAAGATGCCGAGTTCGCGTCGTATTTTGAAAAAGGAGTCTTTAGGAAGTGGTTTAGTGAACATGTCCGCAAGTTGGTTATGAGTATCCACAAAGGTTACTTCAACATTGCCTTTAAGCACATGATCACGCAAAAAGTGGTGTCGTATATCAATGTGTTTGGTCCGAGAATGCATGATTGGATTCTTTGAAATATTGATTGCACTAGTGTTGTCACATCGTAGCGGAATACATCCAAGATCAATTCCATAATCACATAGTTGTTGTTTGAGCCATAGGATTTGTGCACAACAACTTCCTGCTGCTATGTATTCGGCTTCAGCAGTACTGAGTGCGACACATGCTTGCTTTTTACATGACCAAGATACGAGTGCATTTCCCAGTACATGACAAGTGCCGCTTGTACTTTTTACGGTCTGTTTTACATCCTGCATAATCTGAATCAGAATATCCAACGAGACTACAGATGCTACCTTTAGGATACCATAGTCCAACATTGATGGTGCCTTTTAAGTATTTCATGATTCGTTTGACAGCTACAAGATGTGATTCTTTCGGATCTGCTTGAAATCTTGCACATAGACAGACACTAAACATGATATATGGCCGACTGGCCATTAGATATAATAAAGATCCAATCATACCTCGATATTTTGAAATGTCTACTGATGTACCAGTTTCATCTTTATCAACATATGTTCCGGAGCCCATGGGAGTTGCACTCTCCTTGCATTTTTCCATGTCAAATCGTTTTAGCAGTTCTTTGCAATATTTTGCTTAATTGATGAAGATGCCATGCTTGAGTTGTTTGATGTGAAGACCAAGAAAATAGTTTAATTTTCCCATCATGGACATTTCAAATTCACCTTGCATCATCAATGAGAATTCTTCACATATTTCATTGTTTGTTGAACCGAATATGATATCGTCAACATAAATTTGGACCAACAAGGTGTGACCATTATTTCGTTTAATAAATAATGTCTTGTCAACCTTCCCTTTTTCAAAACCTCTTTCACACAGGAAGGCACTCAATCTGTCGTACCAAGCTCTTGGTGCTTGTTTTAGACCAAAGAGAGCTTTCCTTAGTTTGAATACATGTGTAGGATTCTTGAAGTCTTCAAAGCCGGGTGGCTGCTTGACATATACTTCTTCATTGATGTATCCATTTAGAAATGCGCTTTTCACATCCATCTGAAATAATTCAAAATTCATAGAACAGGCATAGGCAAGTAGTAACCGTATTGCTTCTAACCTTGCGACCGGAGCAAATGTTTCGTCAAAATCGATTCCTTCTTCTTGATTGTAATCTTGGGCGACTAATCTTGCTTTGTTGTGGACAACTATACCATTTTCGTCAAGTTTATTTTTAAGTACCCATTTTGTACCAATTATGTGTCTGTCACCTGGATTAGGAACAAGTTCCCATACTTCGTTTCTTTCGAATTGGTTAAGCTCTTCTTGCATTGCAAGTATCCATTGATCATCTTTTAGTGCTTCACCAACTTTGGAAGGTTCGATTTGAGAAACAAATGCCATGTTTAAGCATGCATCTTGTAGATTGAGTCTAGTTGTAACTCCTTTGTTGATATCACCAATAATGTTATCAATTGGATGATATCGATGGGTTCTCCATTCCTTTGGGAGTTCATTGGTTTCCTTTTCCATGTCGACTTCATTTTCTTGACTCGGTTGATCAATTGGATCTTCTTTACGTGGATCAATACTTTCAATATCATCATCATCAAAAGAAATAGCTTTGTCCTCTTTCGAGGGGTTAGTTTCATCAAAAGTAACATGTATTGATTCTTCTACAATTAAAGTTCTTTTATTAAAAATCCTAAAAGCTTTACTAGATAATGCATACCCAATATATATGCCTTCATCTGCCTTTTCATCGAATTTTCCAAGATTGTCTTTTCCGTTATTTAGCACAAAGCACTTGCATCCAAAGATGTGGAAGTGAGAGGTGTTGGGCTTTCTACCTTTGTATAGTTCATACGGAGTCTTCTTAAGAATTGGCCGAATGTTTACTCTGTTAGTAACATAGCATGCCGTGTTTACGGCATCTGCCCAAAAATACTTTGGTAGATTTGAATCAGTTAACATAGATCTTGCAAGTTCTATCAAGGACCTGTTCTTTCTCTCAACAACCCCATTTTGTTGAGGTGTTCTTGGTGCAGAAAAATTGTGAAAAATTCCATTTTCTTCACAAAATTCTTCAAATAAGGTATTTTGAAATTCTCTACCATGATCACTTCTAATCGATACAATTTTGGATGATTGTTCATTTTGGACTAGCTTTGCATAATTTTTAAAGGCCTTAAAAGCTTCGTTTTTGTTTGATAAAAACAAGGTCCATGTGTACCTTGAAAAGTCATCAACAATAACTACTCCATATGAATTTCCACCAAGACTTTTAGTTCTTGATGGACCAAACAAATCCATGTGTATTAATTGAAGTGGTTTTGTAGTAGATATAACATTAATAGCTTTAAAAGAAGTTTTCGTTTGTTTACCTTTTTGACATGCGTCACATAATTTATCCTTGACAAATTTCAATATTGGTAATCCGACAAGATCATGTTTGACTAGTTTTTTTAAATGATCCATGTGAATATGAGCAATTCTTTTATGCCATAACCATGCATCATTGTTGTCGCCTACCAAAAGACATTTCATTTTCAAGGATAAATCGTCAAAATTAAGTATAAAAATATTCTTGAAACGTTTACCGATAAATTTGATTTCACTTGTTGCTGCATTTTGAATGATGCATTCTTCTTTGTTGAAGACTATCTTGTGTCCTTTGTCACATAACTGGCTGATGCTTATCAGATTATGCTTTAGGCCTTCAACATAAAGAACATCTTCAATTGTTGGAGAAGGTGCTTTTCCAATTTTTCCAATGCCTAGGATCTTCCCTTTGTTATTATCTCCATACACTACATGTCCTTTTGATTCAAGGGTCAATGCTGAGAATTTTGTTATGTCTCCCGTCATGTGTTTGGAGCACCCACTATCTAAGTACCATAAATTTGAAGTACTTTGTGAGCATCCCTGCAAAATTGAAATCAGATTTTATTAGGTACCCAAAGTGCTTTGGGTCCTTGGGGGTTAGTGCCTTTCTTGACCCATATGCAATGGCCTTTGGGAATGCTAATGTTTCTTATATGACAAGTATTTGGTGTGTGTCCATAGATACCACAATATGAGCAAGTAGGAATTTTACTTGTGTATGTACGATGTTTATTGTTAATAACCTTTTCTTTATGTGAATGCTCTTTTTGTACAATTGTCATGTTTCTTAAATTTGTTTGAGTACTTGATTTCACAAAGATGGTCTTACTAGTGCTTGGTTTATCAAATTTAGAAAATCCAATACCACTTTTATCATTTGAATATCTTTGCATGTTTAGAACATTTTCTAATCCTATATGTCCTTTTTCATACCTTTCTATTACTGTATTTAGTTGAACAATTTTAAATGAAAGTGAATCATAATTGTTGCATGTAGAATTCTGCTTAGAATTTTCAACATCTTTTTCCATAAGATTAATTTTTTCTTTAAGACATGAAATTTCTTTCTTTTGAGTTGATACTTGTTTAAGCAAATTTTTACATTCAGCAAGAAGTTCCTTTATTGCATTTTGTGCTTCATTGTATTCTATAACTAATTCATGATTATATAGAGGGTTGTTTGAGTTACTAACCTCTTCGTCATCGGAGTGATGTGACGCCATTAGTGCAACATTTGCGCATTCATCACTTTCAGTTTCTGATGTTGAACTTATGTCGTTATCTTCCCATGCTATATATGCTTTCTTGAAGTCTTTTCTTTTACCTGCATTCTTTTTGATGAGATCTGGACAATCTGCTTTAATATGTCCTTGTTTTCCACATTCGAAGCATGTGAAGTTTTGGTTGGTCGTGCTATCTTTCTTTCTGAAGTTCTTCTTCTTGAAACTTCTGTTATTTTTAAGAAATTTGCCGAATTTCTTGACAAGGAGGTTGATGTTTTCTTCGTCATCAGAATTTTCTTCTTTGACTACTTCCTTTGATTCGGTCTTTAGAGCAATATTTTTGCCTTTCTTTTCTTGAGTTTCATTTTGCTCTAATCGTCCAAGTTCTATTTCATGTTCTTGTAGTTTGCCAAATAATGCAGAAAGTGACATTTTGGACAAACTCTTATTTTCTGATATCGCAGTCACCTTTGGTTGCCATGCCCTCGTTAGTGATCGTAATACTTTTAGATTCAATTCATCGTTGGAGAAGACCTTTCCGAGGGCTGTCAAATGATTTGTCTAGTGGGAGAATCGTTTCTGCATGTCTAGTATGGTTTCTCCAGGCTGCATACGAAACAATTCATATTCTTGAGAAAGTGTATTTAGTTTGGATCTTTTTACCTCTATGGTGCCTTCATGGGTTACTTCCAATGTGTCCCATATTTCCTTGGCTATTTTACAGTGAGATATGCGGAAGAATTCATCCATACCAAGTGCTGATTGTAGAATGTTTTTAGCCTTTTTATCGAATAGCACTTTTCTTTTATCGTCATCGGTCCAAGAATTCTTTATCTTAATTTCTTCTTTGTTGTTGATGACTGTTGTTGGAATGTATGGACCATTTTCGACAGCATCCCATACTTCGTCTCCCTGTGCCTCAAGATATGCTTGCATGCGGATTTTCCAGAAATCGTAGTGTTCACCGACGAAACATGGTGGTCTGTTACTGCTGCCACCGTCTCTGAAAACTGGTAGTGCGGAAGCCATTAGTTATTTTATCAAGGAGTAAGTTACCTTGAACCTGCTCTGATACCAATTGTAAGATCATATGTGCACCTAAGAAGGGGGGTGAATTAGGTGTTTGGTTATTTTGATAGTTTTTAGACTTATAGTGATTGATTTTTGCGCTTATGGATAGTAAAAGATAATGTAAATGGCAGTAATGTAAAGAACACAACAGATTTATCCTGGTTCCCCTAATCACCAAGGGTACGTCCAGTCCTCTTGCTCACCACAAGAGATTTTCTTCACTATCTGTCAGAATATGTACAAGTCCTCACCCTGGGACCTTGGCTACAATCTTCTAACAAACTTTCAAAGATAGAACACTACTATCTTAGATACAGCACTTAAAGAAAGTACAACTTTCTTTTACAAACACTTGTTGTTTTGATAAGGATATAGGAATAGAAAGAAGGTAGTATAATTCAAGATTTATTCAAGTACTTTTGAGAACCTTAAGGATATGAAAATGATATGCAGGTACTTTAATTTCTGAAAAAGACTTAGAAAAATTTAGAAAATTTAGTTCAAAGTCTTTGAAATTGTGTAATTTGAATTGGTAATTTGAATATGAAGTTATGACCTATTTATAGTCCTCAAACATCTCTTTAGATTCGTGGCCTTTAATCCAAGAGGTTTGAGAAAGAATTGTAATGTTTTAAATTGAATTCAAAGCTGAAAAATTGTATTGCTTCCAGTTGTATTCGACTACCATATTTCTGTATTCGAATACAGTTTGCTGCAACGTTAAAAATTATTCAAACATTTCACTGTGTAGTCGAATACAGATGAGATGGCCAACTCTCTGACTTAGCCATGTTTTATCTTGTATTCGACTACGAGATATCTGTATTCGAATACAACTTGCTGCAACGTCAAAAATTATTCAAAATTTTCATTGTGTAGTCGAATACAGATGAGATGGCCAACTCTCTGACTTAGTTATGTTTTTATCTTGTATTCGACTACAAGATTGCTGTATTCGAATACGATATTATTTTTTGTCAAAAATAAAGATTCTAATATTTTGAAAATATTATTTTGGACTTTTGAAAATATTATTTATGCATAGGCAAAGTAATTAAGGTTCTCTTGTATTTGAATTATGACTTGAATTATTTTACCTTTATCTAATCTATTTATTTGTAATTTCATCAAGGGATGTTTGAGGAATTCTTCTTTTTGTTGCGATGTCACCATTGGTCTTTGTGTATAATCAAAAACGTATTTTTACAGTTAAAAACCCTAATTGGACGAGAATAAGCCTTTGGAGGACGAAAATGACCTAAATGTTCAACCAATGACACAAAATCACTTATTGGATGCACAAGATTGGTTAAAAACCCTAATTGGACGAGAATAAGCCTTGGGTGGACGAAAATGACCTAAATTTTCAACCAATGACACAAATGTACTTATTGGATGCACAAGATTGGTTAAAAACCCTAATTGGACGAGAATAAGCCTTGGGAGGACGAAAATGACCTAAATGTTCAACCAATGACACAAAATCACTTATTGGATACACAAGATTGGTTAAAAACCCTAATTGGACGAGAATAAGCCTTGGGAGGACGAAAATGACCTAAATTTTCAACCAATGACACAAAATCAATTATTGGATGCACACGATTGGTTAAAAACCCTAATTGGACGAGAATAAGCCTAGTGAGGACGAAAATGACCTAAATGTTAAACCAATGACCCAAAATCACTTATTGGATGCACAAGATTGGTTAAAAACCCTAATTAGACAAGAATAAGCCTTGGGAGGACGAAAATGACCTAAATGTTCAACCAATGACACAAAATCACTTATTGTATGCACAAGATTGGTTAAAATCCCTAATTGGACGAGAATAAGCCTTGGGAAGACGAAAATGACCTAAATGTTCAACCAATGACACAAATGTACTTATTGGATGCACAAGATTGGTTAAAAACCCTAATTGGACGAGAATAAGCCTTGGGAGGACGAAAATGACCTAAATGTTCAACCAATGACACAAAATCATTTATTGGATGCAAAAGATTGGTTAAAAACCCTAATTGGACGAGAATAAGCCTTAGGATGAAAAAAGTGACCTAAATCTTCAACCAATGACACAAATGTACTTATTGGATGCACAAGATTGGTTAAAAACCCTAATTGGACGAGAATAAGCCTTGGGAGGACGAAAATGACCTAAATGTTCAACCAATGACACAAAATCACTTATTGGATGCACAAGATTGGTTAAAAACCCTAATTGGACGAGAATAAGCCATGTGAGGACGAAAATGACCTAAATGTTCAACCAATGACACAAAATCACTTATTGGATGCACAAGATTGGTTAAAAACCCTAATTGGACGAGAATAAGCCTTGGGAGGACGAAAATGACCTAAATGTTCAACCAATGACACAAAATCACTTATTGGATGCACAAGATTGGTTAAAAACCCTAATTGGATGAGAATAAGCTTTTGGAGGACATAAATGACCTAAATGTTCAACCAATGAAACAAATGTACTTATTGGATGCACAAGATTGTTAAAAAACCCTAATTGGACGAGAATATGCCTTGGGAGGACGAAAATGACCTAAATGTTCAACCAATGGCATAAAATCACTTATTGGATGCACAAGATTGTTAAAAATCCCTAATTGGACGAGAATAAGCCTAGGGAGGACGAAAATGACCTAAATGTTCAACCAATGACACAAAATCACTTATTGGATGCACAAGATTGGTTAAAAACCCTAATTGGACGAGAATAAGCCTTGGGAGGACGAAAATGACCTAAATGTTCAACCAATGACACAAAATTACTTATTGGATGCACAAGATTGGTTAGAAACCCTAATTGGACGAGAATAAGCCTAGGGAGGACGAAAATGACCTAAATGTTCAACCAATGACACAAAATCACTTATTGGATGCACAAGATTGGTTAAAAACCCTAATTGGACGAGAATAAGCCTTGGGAGGACGAAAATGACCTAAATGTTCAACCAATGACACAAAATAACTTATTGGATGCAGAAGATTGGGTAAAAACCCTAATTGGACGAGAATAAGCCTTGGGAGGACGAAAATGACCTAAATGTTCAACCAATGACACAAAATCACTTATTGGATGCACAAGATTGGTTAAAAACCCTAATTGGACGAGAATAAGCCTTGGGAGGACGAAAATGACCTAAATGTTCAACCAATGACACAACTATACTTATTGGATGCACAAGATTAGTTAAAAACCCTAATTGGACGAGAATAAGCCTTGGGAGGACAAAAATGACCTAAATGTTCAACCAATGACACAAAATCACTTATTGGATGCACAAGATTGGATAAAAACCCTAATTGGACGAGAATAACCCTTGGGAGGACGAAAATGACCTAAATGTTCAACCAATGACACAAAATCACTTATTGGATGCACAAGATTGGTTAAAAACCCTAATTGGACGAGAATAAGCCTTGGGAGGACGAAAATGACCTAAATGTTCAACCAATGACACAAAATCAATTATTGGATGCACAAGATTGGTTAAAACCCCTAATTGGACGAGAATAAGCCTTGGGAGGACGAAAATGACCTAAATGTTCAACCAATGACACAAATGTACTTATTGGATGCACAAGATTGGTTAAAAACCCTAATTGGACGAGAATAAGCCTTGGGAGGACGAAAATGACCTAAATGTTCAACCAATGACACAAAATCACTTATTGGATGCACAAGGTTGGATAAAAACCCTAATTGGACGAGAATAAGCCTTGGGAGGACGAAAATGACCTAAATGTTCAACCAATGACACAAATGTACTTATTGGATGCACAAGATTGGTTAAAAACCCTAATTGGACGAGAATAAGCCTTGGGATGACCAAAATGACCTAAATGTTCAACCATTGACACAAAATCACTTATGGGATGCACAAGATTCGTTAAAAACCCTAATTGGACGAGAATAAGCCTTGGGAGGACGAAAATGACCTAAATGTTCAACCAATGACACAAATGTACTTATTGGATGCACAAGATTGGTTAAAAACCCTAATTGGACGAGAATAAGCCGAAGGAGGACGAAAATGACCTAAATGTTCAACCAATGACACAAATGTACTTATTGGATGCACAAGATTGGTTAAAAACCCTAATTGGACGAGAATAAGCCTTGGGAGGACGAAAATGACCTAAATGTTCAACCAATGACCTAAATGTACTTATTGGATGCACAAGATTGGTTAAAAACCCTAATTGGACGAGAAAAAGCCTAGGTGGACGAGAATAAGCCGTGGGAGGACGAAAATGACCTAAATTTTCAACCAATGACACAAATGTACTTATTGGATGCACAAGATTGGTGAAAAACCCTAATTGGACGAGAATAAGCCTAGGGAGGACGAAAATGACCTAAATGTTCAACCAATGACACAAATGTACTTATTGGATGCACAAGATTGGTTAAAAACCCTAATTGGACGAGAATAAGCCTTGGGAGGACGAAAATGACCTAAATGTTCAACCAATGACCTAAATGTACTTATTGGATGCACAAGATTGGTTAAAAACCCTAATTGGACAAGAAAAAGCCTAGGGAGGATGAAAATGACCTAAATGTTCAACCAATGACACAAATGTACTTATTGGATGCACAAGATTGGTTAAAAACCCTAATTGGACGAGAATAAGCCTTGGGAGGACGAAAATGACCTAAATGTTCAACCAATGACACAAAATCACTTATTGGATGCACAAGATTGGTTAAAACCCCTAATTGGACGAGAATAAGCCTTGGGAGGACGAAAATGACCTAAATGTTCAACCAATGACACAAAATCATTTATTGGATGCACAAGATTGGTTAAAACCCCTAATTGGACGAGAATAAGCCTTGGGAGGATGAAAATGACCTAAATGTTCAACCAATGACACAAAATCACTTATTGGATGCACAAGATTGGTTAAAAACCCTAATTGGACGAGAATAAGCCTTGGGAGGACGAAAATGACCTAAATGTTCAACCAATGACATAAAATCACTTATTGGATGCACATGATTGGTTAAAAACCCTAATTGGACGAGAATAAGCCTTGGGATGACGAAAATGACCTAAATGTTCAACCAATGACACAAATGTACTTATTGGATGCACAAGATTGGTTAAAAACCCTAATTGGACGAGAATAAGCCTTGGGAGGACGTAAATGACCTAAATGTTCAACGTATGGCACAAAATCACTTATTGGATGCACAACATTGGTTAAAAACCCTAATTGTACGAGAATAAGCCATGGGAGGACGAAAATGACCTAAATGTTCAACCAATGACACAAAATCACTTATTGGATGCACAAGATTGGTTAAAAACCCTAATTGGACGAGAATAAGCCTTGGGAGGACGAAAATGACCTAAATGTTCAACCAATGACACAAATGTACTTATTGGATGCACAAGATTGGTTAAAAACCCTAATTGGACGAGAATAAGCCTTGGGAGGAATAAAATGACCTAAATGTTCAACCAATGACACAAAATCACTTATTGGATGCACAAGATTGGTTAAAAACCCTAATTGGACGAGAATAAGCCTTGGGAGGACGAAAATGACCTAAATGTTCAACCAATGACACAAAATCACTTATTGGAGGCAAAAGATTGGTTAAAAACCCTAATTGGACGAGAATAAGCCTTGGGAGGACGAAAATGACCTTAATGTTCAACCAATGACACAAAATCACTTATTGGATGCACAAGATTGGTTAAAAACCCTAATTGGACGAGAATAAGCCTTGGGAGGACGAAAATGACCAAAATGTTCAACCAATGACACAAAATCACTTATTGGATGCACAAGATTGGTTAAAAACCCTAATTGGAAGAGAATAAGCCTAGGGATGACGAAAATGACCTAAATGTTCAACCAATGACACAAAATCACTTATTGGATGAACAAGATTGGTTAAAAACCCTAATTGGACAAGAATAAGCCTTGGGAGGACGAAAATGACCTAAATGTTCAACCAATGACACAAAATCACTTATTGGATGCACAAGATTGGTTAAAAACCCTAATTGGACGAGAATAAGTCTTGGGAGGACGAAAATGACCTAAATGTTCAACCAATGACACAAAATCACTTATTGGATGAACAAGATTGGTTAATGTAAGATCAGATGTGCACCTAAGAGGGGGGGTGAATTAGGTGTTTGGTTATTTTGATAGTTTTTAGACTTATAGTGATTGATTTTTGCGCTTATGGATAGTAAAAGATAATGTAAATGGCAGTAATGTAAAGAACACAACAGATTTATCCTGGTTCCCCTAATCACCAAGGGTACGTCCAGTCCTCTTGCTCACCACAAGAGATTTTCTTCACTATCTGTCAGAATATGTACAAGTCCTCACCCTGGGACCTTGGCTTCAATCTTCTAACAAACTTTCAAAGATAGAACACTACTATCTTAGATACAGCACTTAAAGAAAGTACAACTTTCTTTTACAAACACTTGTTGTTTTTATAAGGATAAAGGAATAGAAAGAAGGTAGTATAATTCAAGATTTATTCAAGTACTTTTGAGAACCTTAAGGATATGAAAATGATATGCAGGTACTTGAATTTCTGAAAAAGACTTAGAAAAATTTAGAAAATTTAGTTCAAAGTCTTTGAAATTGGTAATTTGAATATGAAGTTATGACCTATTTATAGTCCTCAAACATCTCTTTAGATTCGTGGCCTTTAATCCAAGAGGTTTGAGAAAGAATTGTAATGTTTTAAATTGAATTCAAAGCTGAAAAATTGTATTGCTTCCAGTTGTATTCGACTACCATATTTCTGTATTCGAATACAGTTTGCTGCAACGTTAAAAATTATTCAAACATTTCACTGTGTAGTCGAATACAGATGAGATGGCCAACTCTCTGACTTAGCCATGTTTTATCTTGTATTCGACTACGAGATATCTGTATTCGAATACAACTTGCTGCAACGTCAAAAATTATTCAAAATTTTCATTGTGTAGTCGAATACAGATGAGATGGCCAACTCTCTGACTTAGCCATGTTTTTATCTTGTATTCGACTACAAGATTGCTGTATTCGAATACGATATTATTTTTTGTCAAAAATAAAGATTCTAATATTTTGAAAATATTATTTTGGACTTTTGAAAATATTATTTATGCATAGGCAAAGTAATTAAGGTTCTCTTGTATTTGAATTATGACTTGAATTATTTTACCTTTATCTAATCTATTTATTTGTAATTTCATCAAGGGATGTTTGAGGAATTCTTCTTTTTGTTGCGATGTCACCATTGGTCTTTGTGTATAATCAAAAACGTATTTTTACAGTTAAAAACCCTAATTGGACGAGAATAAGCCTTTGGAGGACGAAAATGACCTAAATGTTCAACCAATGACACAAAATCACTTATTGGATGCACAATTTTTGTTAAAAACCCTAATTGGACGAGAATAAGTCTTGGGAGGACGAAAATGACCTAAATGTTCAACCAATGACACAAAATCACTTATTGGATGAACAAGATTGGTTAAAAACCCTAATTGGACAAGAATAAGCCTTGGGAGGACGAAAATGACCTAAATGTTCAACCAATGACACAAAATCACTTATTGGATGCACAAGATTGGTTAAAAACCCTAATTGGACGAGAATAAGCCTTGGGAGGACGAAAATGACCTAAATGTTCAACCAATGAAGCAAATTCACTTATTGGATGCACAAGATTGGTTAAAAACCCTAATTGGACGAGAATAAGCATAGGGAGGTCGAAAATGACCTAAATGTTCAACCAATGACACAAAATCACTTATTGGATGCACAAGATTGGTTAAAAACTCTAATTGGACGAGAATAAGCCTTGAGAGGACGAAAATGACATAAATGTTCAACCAATGACACAAAATCACTTATTGGATGTACAAGATTGGTTAAAAACCCTAATTGGACGAGAATAAGCCTTGGGAGGACGAAAATGACCTAAATGTTCAACCAATGACACAAATGTACTTATTGGATGCACAAGATTGGTTAAAAACCCTAATTGGACGAGAATAAGCCTTGGGAGGAAGAAAATGACCTAAATGTTCAACCAATGACACAAAGTCACTTATTGGATGCACAAGATTGGTTAAAAACCCTAATTGGACGAGAATAAGCCTTGGGAGGACGAAAATGACCTAAATGTTCAACCAATGACACAAAATCACTTATTGGATGCACAAGATTGGTTAAAAACCCTAATTGGACGAGAATAAGCCATGTGAGGACGAAAATGACCTAAATGTTCAACCAATGACACAAAATCACTTATTGGATGCACAAGATTGGTTAAAAACCCTAATTGGACGAGAATAAGCCTTGGGAGGACGAAAATGACCTAAATGTTCAACCAATGACACAAAATCACTTATTGGATGTACAAGATTGGTTAAAACCTCTAATTGGACGAGAATAAGCCTTAGGAGACGAAAATGACCGAAATGTTCAACCAATGACACAAATGTACTTATTGGATGCACAAGAATGGTTAAAAACCCTAATTGGACGAGAATAAGCCTTGGGAGGACGAAAATGACCTAAATGTTCAACCAATAACACAAATGTACTTATTGGATGCACAAGATTGGTTAAAAACCCTAATTGGACGAGAATAAGTCTTGGGAGGACGAAAATGACCTAAATGTTCAACCAATGACACAAAATCACTTATTGGATGCACAAGATTGGTTAAAAACCCTAATTGGACGAGAATAAGCCTTGGGAGGACGAAAATGACCTAAATGTTCAACCAATGACACAAAATCACTTATTGGATGCACAAGATTGGTTAAACACCCTACTTGGGCGAGAATAAGCCTTGGGAGGACGAAAATGACCTAAATGTTCAACCAATGACACAAAATCACTTATTGGATGCACAAGATTGGTTAAAAACCCTAATTGGACGAGAATAAGCCTTGGGAGGACGAAAATGACCTAAATGTTCAACCAATGACACAAAATCACTTATTGGATGCACAAGATTGGTTAAAAACCCTAATTGGACGAGAATAAGCCTTGGGAGGACAAAAATGACTTAAATGTTCAACCAATGACACAAATGTACTTATTGGATGCACAAGATTGGTTAAAAACCCTAATTGGACGAGAATAAGCCTTGGGAGGACGAAAATGACCTAAATGTTCAACCAATGACACAAAATCACTTATTGGATGCACAAGATTGGTTAAAAACCCTAATTGGACGAGAATAAGCCTTGGGAGGACGAAAATGACCTAAATGTTCAACCAATGACACAAGTGTACTTATTGGATGCACAAGATTGGTTAAAAACCCTAATTGGAAGAGAATAAGCTTAGGGAGGACGAAAATGACCTAAATGTTCAACCAATGACACAAAATCACTTATTGGATGCACAAGATTGGTTAAAAACCCTAATTGGACGAGAATAAGCCTAGGGAGGACGAAAATGACCTAAATGTTCAACCAATGACACAAATGTACTTATTGGATGCACAAGATTGGTTAAAAACCCTAATTAGACGAGAATAAGTCTTGGGAGGACGAAAATGACCTAAATGTTCAACCAATGACACAAAATCACTTATTGGATGCACAAGATTGGTTAAAAACCCTAATTGGACGAGAATAAGCCTTGGGAGGACGAAAATGACCTAAATGTTCAACCAATGACACTAAATCACTTATTGGATGCACAAGATTGGTTAAAAACCCTAATTGGACGAGAATAAGCCTAGGGACGACGAAAATGACCTAAATGTTCAACCAATGACACAAAATCACTTATTGGATGCACAAGATTGGTTAAAAACCCTAATTGGACGAGAATAAGTCTTGGGAGGACGAAAATGACCTAAATGTTCAACCAATGACACAAAATCACTTATTGGATGAACAAGATTGGTTAATGTAAGATCAGATGT